>JAECMU010077578.1:0-10410 GCA_016106625.1 Dracogyra subfuscus
CAGCACCATATCGTCATATCGCAGTTCAGGCATGACAGTGCCCATACTGCAACCTCCTGTCGAACCCAGACACTCTTTTGCTTCTGAATGAGCTGCATAACGTTTGCTTCATCCTGGGCCTGCTGGACATACATATAAGCAAGGAGTACAACAGCCATGTTGATGTCGGGGGAACACATGATGGTGACAATGGTTAGGACGCATTTATATCATTTTTGTGGGGTTTGTTCACAACACACTGGCGGCGGTGCTTCAGTGCCCTGCAAATGCTGATGGACACCGTAGGAGCGCAATCATCGCCGTGGCAGCTCTGTGTTGTCTCTAACAACGCAGTAGAAACAAATAATACTCCGTGCGAGCGCAATACAAGCGCCGTAGACGCGACATAAGGACGCAGTGACATCTCCATGGACTCCATGAGGTCTCCGTGCAAGCGCCGTCACCTACAACCGCGTCCGTGCTTCGATCGTGTGGCGCTATAGGAGAGGTAACTGCGCTACTACAGCGACACTACGGTGTTCCTACTGCGCGCATGTCAGAACACCAAACGACGGTGTGCACTTTGTGCATGCATAAAGTGCGCGCCATCGCATGGAGACCTAGGAGACCCCATGGCGTCCAATGGAGGTGCCACGGAGATACTTCTGCGCTCAATGAGACCCTACTGCACGCAGCTTGGTGTTCTGAAATTTTCGTGGACGTCGCACGGTCTTCGTAAGGACGCAGCTCTGGTGTGACAGGGGTTTTACATTATATATTTCATTTAATTGTTATCATTAAATGGAGCCCATTGTTTATTAAACATTTCGTGTTACAATATAGCTTACATATTGTCGCTCACTATACTATGTAGTACTATTGTGTATTACGTCACAGTGTGTGTGTTCAGAGTTTGCGCATTAAAAGATCAGTCAAACAACATGGCGTCAGAAGTGGTTTCGCTGTTAATTTGTTATAGTAAGAAGCCATTACAAAGCAGTGAAGACTAAAAATGGAATGCATAGGACAGATAACCCGTAAACAATCAGTACTGATTTAAAGCCTGGTACTGTCTAAAACTGCCTAAATATCCATGTGAAATGTCATCGGCTCATGACTGACAAAAACCCGCGAAAACCATGTTGCAAAAGTGAAGTTCACAAATACAGCCTTGTGTGACTCGCGAATGAAACCAGAAACCAAAACAAAACATTTATACAGTTTAATCATCGTTTCGGTTCGAGTCACACTAATAAATGTTTCGTTTGTGATGAAATCTGGCACAAACACTTGAAACAGTTAAAAGGTATACTAGTCGGGGGGTGGGGGGACAAATTGTACGATACGGGAAAATCTTGATTATGGCATCAGGAGGCATTCCCGTTCCAGCACCAATGGTAATGAAAGGTGATTTTAAAAGCAACTGGAATTTTTTAGTTCACAGTGGAAAAATTACAAAATAGCAACCGAGTTAGATAAGAAAAATCAGAACATTAGGGTAGCAACACTTTTAAGTGTGATGGGAAAAGACTGATACATGATTTATCAGCATCTAGATATATCGGAAGAAGATAGAAACAAAGGGAATGAAATTCTCAAAGCACTTCAAAAAAATTTTGAGCCCAAAACAAACGTTATATATGAACAATACATATTTAACACTACTGATCAAGCACCATCGGAAAGCATAGATACTCACGTCTCTACGCTGCGAGGTTTAGCTGAGTCATGTGCATATGACATACTACGAGATGAACTGATCAGGGATAGAATTGTCTTGGGTACTAATGATGGAGGTGCAAGGTCTAGAATGCTGCGAGAGCTAGAACTTACTCTTGAGAGAGCGATAGACATGTGCAGAACCAGTAAAATAACTTCTCAGCAGCTGAGAAAGTTGAAGGAATCTGAAGTTCAGTCTGTGAACTATGCTACAAAGAAAAAAGAATCGGGTAGAAAAGATAGAAGCAAAACATCTTTTCAGTTGCGATATGGAGCAAAGCCTGAGAGAGACAAAAGAGAAAACATTTATTTCAAATACTGTGGGAAAACGCAAGTCAAAGATAAAAATGAATGTCCTACATATGGTCAGACTTGTTCGAAATGCAACAAGAAGAATCATTTTCATTCAGTTTGCAGACAGTCGCGTGCACAACTGTCAAAGAGAGTACATGCAGTAGAAGATGACTGTAGTTCCGAGTGCTCTGAATCTAGTGAATCCTTGTTTTCAGTTTATTCAGAAACACCTGGCAAACAGTGGTTCGTGAATATGAAAATGACTGTCGGAAAATTTAATAGCAAGGTTAAATGTCAGCTGGACACAGGGTCCACTTGTAATGTAATCAGTTTAAATGAATACTGCAGGATAGTGCAAGATGGCAATCATAAGCTAGAACGAAGCAGTGTACGACTAAAGCTCTATGATGGCACAAGAATGCTGCCGGAAGGACAGTGCACAATTAAGTGCACAGATGGAAACAAATCCTAGTAGTATTCCTAGTAGTTGATGTAGACCAAGTAACTTTGTTGTCAGCTGATGCTTGTACAAAAATGGGACTATTGACATTAAACACTGTAAACAGTGTGACTGACCATGAAACTTCGCTGAATCACAAACAGCTGATGGATGAATTTGGTGATGTGTTCGAAGGATTAGGTTGCTTACCATGAAAATACCACATAGAAGTGGACCCTGCGGTAAAACCTGTACAGTATCAACCACGTAGAGTACCAAAAGCCTTAGAATCTGATCTTCGGAAAGAAACTGACTGCTTAGTCAAACAAGGGGTGCTAGCAAAAGTAATCACTTCCACAGATTGGATTAGCAGTATGGTGGCTGTTAAGAAACTCTCTGGTAAACTGCACATTTGTACAGACCCGAAGGACTTGAATGTTGCGATACAGAGGTCTCACTATCCTATGCCCACTATTGAAGATATCTTTCCAAGGATTACAAAAGCTAAAGTGTTCACAGTGTTAGATGCAAAAGATGGATTTTGGCAAATTTATCTCGATGAATCCAGTAGTTACCTAACAACATTTTGGACACCATTTGAACGTTATAGATGGTTCCGCATGCCATTTGGAATCAAGTATGCTCCTGAAGAGTTTCAGCGAAGACAACATGAGACATTACAAGGCCTCCAAAGTTATCATTGATGATATCTTAATCTATGGATGAGGCTATCAATGATCATGATACAAACCAGAGAAAACTTCTTGAACGTGCTCGTGAAGTTGGATTAAAGTTCAGTAAAGAGAAACTGAAACTGCGTCAAACCGAGGTTAGGAATATGGGACATGTACTTACCTCAGAGTGAATTCGCCCAGATCCAATCAAAGTCCAAGCGATTTTGGATATGCCAAAACCAACAGATGTCAAAGCTGTTCAACGGTTTATTGGTCTTGTTACTTACCTGGCGAAATTCCTACCGCATCTGTCTGAAGTTTGTGAACCTCTCAGACAACTGACAAATAAAGACACAATCTGGTCGTGGCAATCACAACAGGAAAAAGCATTAAAAAAAATTAAAACTCTTGTTACCAAGCAGCCTGTTCTAAAATATTATGATCTGACAGAGGAGGTCACAATACAGTGTGATGCCAGTGAAGTCGGACTTGGAGCAGTTTTGTTTCAAAATGGACAACCAGTTGTCTTTGCATCACGAGCACTAATGCAAGCAGAACATAGGTATGCTCAAATCGAGAAAGAATACCTTGCAATAGTTTTTGCATGTGAACGATTCTACCAATACATATTTGGTCGCAACTTGGTCACAGTGCATTCAGACCATAAACCATTGGAAATCATTTTCAAGAAGCCATTACTTGGAGCACCAAAACGACTGCAGAGAATGCTCCTGAGATTGCAGAAGTACAGCTTACATGTAGAGTACAAGAAGGGGTCGCAACTCTACATTACAGATGCTTTATCACACGCATCACTTCCTTTTCAAAAGGTGGAAACTAGCACTACATCATCTCATATCTTTAGTGTTGAAGAAGAAAAGGTCAGAGAAGAACTCGAGTGCATTAACTTCACAGATTCTTTAACAGTCAGTGTGTCCAGACACATAAGATAAGATAAGAATAAAAACACAGCATGACGTAGCTCTTCAAACACTCAAATCCGTTGTTCTGTCTGGATGGCCTGAAACAAAGAATGAAGTACCAGTTCAGATACGATAATACTGGAACTATAGGGATGAACTTACAATTCAGAATGGAATTCTTTTCAAAGGAAACCGTGTTATAATTCCGAAAACCCTTCGCAATAAGCTTTTATGAAGAATTCATTCGAGCTATCAGGGTGTGGAAGTGTCCCTAAGAAAAGCAAGAGATGCTGTATACTGGCCAAACATGGCCAATGAAAGCAAATACTACATCGGATAATGTAGTACATGCAATTAGTATGGATCACAGCAACAGAAAGAACCGCTCTTAACACACGATATTCCTGATCACCCCTGGAGTAAACTAGGTATAGACATCTTCACACTGCACTCACAAGACTACCTAGTAACAGAAGACTACTACTCAGACTTCTGGGAACTTGACATTCTTAAATATACAACTTCAACAACAATCATTGACTGTTTCAGAGTATACTTCAGCAGACATGGAATTCCGGACATTGTGGTTACAGACAATGGACCACAACTTGCTAGCAAAGAGTTCAGTGAGTTTGCACGCGAGTGGGAATTTGAGCATGTTACATCTTCACCGTACCACAGTCAGTCTAATGGCAAAGCTGAATCAGCAGTGACAATTGCCAAGAAACTGGTAAAAAAAATCACAGAAAAGTGGTAATGATCTCTGGAAATCTATTCTGGACTGGCGTAATACACCAAATGAAGGCATGTCAAGTAGTCCAATGCAGAGACTTATGTTACGAAGAACACGACCTCTCGTTAATGATTGCAGAGGTTTTGCTTAAACCGCAAGTGACTGAACATGTGTATGACAACATCAAATTGAAACGCCAGAAAGCAAAGATTCGTTATGACAAACATGCTAAAGAGCTCCAAGAACAGCAAATTGGTCAACAAATTCGTATGGCTCCTCTTCCAAACGACCGTGACAAAATATGGAGGCCCGGCAAATGTGTAGACCAAGTTTCATTAAGATCATACATTGTTGATGTCGGTGGACAGTTGTATCGCCGAAACAGAAAATACTTACGAACAACAGTTGAAAAGATAATTAACCAGCCCAACAACCAGGATAATATTCAACCAAGACCAGTGAGTGAATTTGACAATACAAACTCTGATAATTCAAAATCAGTTAAAAATCACACATCAGACATGATAAGACAACAACACATACCAGAGAATCTAGACAACACAGACTGTCAAAGAAGTATGATGACTTTGTTGTTGGTTGATTACACAACTGAATAGCTTTTTACACCAAGTTAAGTTGTGTTACATACATAACAAGTTAGGTTGTTTGTACTGGCTTGTGTTGTTCAATTGTTTTCTCCTTGTTTTCTTTTCTTAAGAACTTTGCAAGGAATATTGCAAGGTAGACTCTAGGAAGTCTATATATCAGCATTATGGTTATTACTAAGTACTAGTAATTGGAATATCTGACAGTCATGGATAATAGTAATGATATTATCAAGTGTGAGGTGAAGCACTAATAGAACATTGAATGGACTAACAGAACCTCAGATGGACTAGACTTTATTTTCTGGTTTTTCTTGGACTGTTAAGGGAAGAAACCTGTAATTTCTTTTATTGTAAAGTTGCTTAAAACAAAAACCCAACAACAACAAACAAAAAAACTAAAACAAAATATTGAAAGAATGGGAGATGTTACAATATAGCTTACATATTGTCGCTCACTATACTATGTATTACTAATGTATATCACTTCACAGTTTGTGTGTTCAGAGTTTGCGCATTAAAAGATCAGTCAAACAACATTTCGTATTTGCAATTTTTATATAAAATAAATATTTCTATTTCAAAATTTTGCCTCAACAGATTTTTAACAACTTTGATTTCTAAAAAAAAAAAATTATTATCTTAGTTCTATAAACATATATTTTATGTTAATAATTAACCAGTTAAGGAAGTTAGATTTTTCGTTATTAATAATACCAAAGATGACATTATTTTTATTGAAATTAATTACAATACCAGTCTGAGTCATTATTCAGTTTTGTACTGCAACCCATAAGTTGTGAACCTTATTGCATTCGAAAAAATAGATGTGGTACGGTTTCTGGATGGTTGTTGCAAAAGCTACACATATTTGACTAACATAGTGAATAATATATTTAAAAGTGTTCGTAGCTAAGATTCGGTGAACTAGTCTGTATTGAAACTATATTAATGTTGAATCCTGAGTGCACTGAAAGGGAAGTAAACAATATTCTGCCCATTCACTTGATGAAAAAATAAAACCTTGATTGATGTATTTAGCTTGCGATTTTGTAGTTATGGAATTAGAATTTAATAAGTCCTTACATCCTCTTTGTCTTTTTAATAAAAGATTAAGTTTAAATGGAAGAATTGGGTTCTTAACCATTTACATCTGTTCTTTCAAATCATCTAAACTATATATGTACTTTTTTTACTGCATTTGTTAACAAAGCATAGCTATTGAATTTGGTGTAAATATCGTATTATTATTTTTTTATCAACTGATCATATTTTTAAATATCACCTTTTTCGTCAGTAAGGTTGTTTATAAAAACAATTCCTTTTTCAAAATAGTTTTTACATAGAAATGGCTTACGATCAATGAGTATTCTAACATTCAGCCAAATATTAATACATACAATGTCGTCTACTGTTTGATGATCAAGTTCTTTCTCTGTTTTTAGCCAGCTAAGTAGGGTATCTCTTCAAATTCTATTTGCAGTTAAAAAAATCGTTAAATAATAGTATCCGTATTTTAATATGTCATTTGTTGTTATACCACTAACCGAATTAAATAGGTTTACCCATTGTGAATTACATTTAAAAAAATTAATATACCATGATAATTTTAAGGCAGTCCGTCAAAAAAAAAAAAAATTAAGTTTATTATTTTAAGACCTCTAGTGGGGGAGCTTAACCCAATATTTGACCCGAATCGTTCACTTTATTGCAAATCTATGAAACTTTGACCAGAGATGGATATGACCTAGACATTTCATAATCTGCCGGCAGACAAGCTCAATAATGCCCCTGGCGGCCATTTTTGGCAAATCCAAGATGGCTGCCACTCGTAAGGCGCAATTCCATAACTGTTAAACTAAACATCACACAATAATGTGTAATACAGATTCTTTCGAAATTCAGGAAATCATGTGGTGTTTATTACGGCAAATTTGGAAAATATGCATATATTAATGTTTTCAGACGATGTTACTGCTCTTGCCGACTCAAGTTTACAGTTACAGCTAAAGATTAAATAAAGGGACATACCCTAGTTTTTAAACACTAAGACATAGTTTTGACTATTAGAGGCGTTTTTTGATAACTGAAATCATACTTTACTTCAATTTTATTGTTTAAAGTATCCATTTCCGTACATTCGAAGTGTTTTTGGTCATCCTGATGTTTTTTAATATCACAAAATGCATTTCACATATTTTTAAAAAGGCACGTGCCTCTGAGAAGTAACAGTTATGTAGTCGAGTTTTATTCTATTTTAGAGGGTATTTCACCATTTCAAATTCAAAGACTCATGTTTCACTCAGTTGTAACTTTATCAAAATGTGTTACAGGTTTGTAAATTAAACTAAACTTAATGTTATTTTTTATGAACTGAAACTAGGGTATGTCCCTTTAAAGTTTTTGAAAAATGTTGTCATGCTACAGGAATGCGAATAAATCTTGACAAGACAAAAGTGATGGTGTTTAGGAAAGGAGGTTGTCTGCGATATTATGAAAAATGGTTTTATAATGGTGTGAGAGTTGAAACAGTATCATTGTATAAATATTTGGGTATTGTGTTTATTCCAAAACTATCCTGGAATAAAGCTCACCTGTGTCTGACTGCTCAGGCAAATAAGTCCATGTTGGCACTGTTTAGATATCAAAAAAGGGTTGGAGATATAAGTGTAGCTGATAGCTTTAAAATATTTGATACTATAATAACACCAGTCCTAACTTATGGGGCAGAAATCTGGGGTATTACGAGAAGCAAGGTAATAGAAGCCATTCAGATTAAATTTTATAAACACCTTTTAAAGGTGGGGAAGTCAGTAAAAAATGATTTGATATTAGGTGAGTGTGAAAAAGCTCCTCTCCAACTTATTTACATGACTCGTGCTATCAAATACTGGTGTAAATTAATACAGTTTCCTCTTTTTAGACTGTCCAGACAGTTATGTCTTGCTTAAGTCTCTTGATGACGGATGTCATACTACTTGGGCAACGCATATTAAAAACATTCTTTTCAAACTTGGTTTTGGATTTGTATGGATAAGTCAGGATGTGGGAGACACTAGTAGTTTTATTAAGGTATTTAAGCAAAGACTATATGATATTCTACAACAAGAATGGGCATCCTCTATGAGCGATTCAGATTCTTGCTATTATTATAACCAGTATAAATCTCTATTAAATGTTGAATGTTATTTATATATGAATATTCCCTTGAGATTACAAATTGCATTATAAAAATTTAGATGTAATAGTTTTGGTTTATGTGTAGATACAGGTAGATTTAATAATATTATATATTAGAGAAGATTATGCACTTTTTGTCAAGAAAATAACCAGGGTTTTTTTACTGAAGATCAGCTTCATGTATTATTTGTATGCCAAAAATATAGGTTTTTTTTAGAAAGATGTACATTTTACCGTTTGTGAAAGTAAATGCTGGTCTACCATTAACAATTAACTTCATTAATCTGATGTCATCTCAAAACGAAATTTGTTTACTAAATTTATGAAAATTCTTATACTATGTATTTAGATCGAGAATGAATGGTGAACTCTTACATTGAATATCTATAAATGCACTGCAATACTATTACTATAATATAAAACTAAATGGCAGACCGTTATGTGACTAAATCATGTAACGCATGCTCTTAAATTGTGTAAAAGGATTGTATTTTGGGCCGGAGGCCTTTTACTGAATAAACTGTCTGTCTGTCTGTCTGTAACCGAACATTTGGTTACCTAGGTAAAAACCACGTGAACCGATTTCCGGTTACCTCAGATTTCAAAATATTGCCCCCTTTAATAGTTGGGTTATTTCTGATAATAATTGCAATATTTTTAGCACATTCAATACAAATGTATTGCGATAGTATGTTGTCTGCATCCCCGTTGCCCCGTCAGCTAACCACTGGGGGTTTTCTCGACATAACCATGTGTCCGACGCCGATATAACCATACTTATAATGTGTTGAGTGCGTCGTTAAACAAACAAACAAACAAAAAAAACAAAAAACAAAAAAGCATCCCCGTTATAAAATGATTGGTTGAGATAGAAATCCATGTTGTATTACTCTTGACATAGAATTATTATAAAATGTTTTGAACCAATATTTTATTGATGATTTAAAATTTAAAATATCAATTGCTTTATCCATAAATGACCATGATAATTAATCAAATGCTTTTTCGAAGTCTTATAAGAAGTAGTAATCCAGGAATATTATTCAGTTCGGTACATTGCATAATATCATATAATATTTTATTCGTCTTATATTTTCTCAATATATCTTCCTTTTACAAAATCAGTTTGGTCATTATCTATTATTTTGTCCAAAGTTTGCTTTATTCTGTTAGCAATGCACCCTGAAGCCATTTTATAAATGCAATTTAGTAGTTATAGGTCTCCAGTTTTAAAGAAATTCCTTTGGTTTATTTATTGTCAGAATACATGTAATTATACCTAATTTTTGTACATTTGACATTGCTTTAATATAATAGCTATAGTTGATGGCCCTGGTTATAAAATGTCGTAAATAAATTCAAAACATTTTGAAAAATTCAGCTGAGAATATATCTGAGTCTGGACTTTTATAATTGTTCATGGTTTTAAGATATGACAATATTTCTGAATAAGTCAATTCGCCTTCTAATCTATTAGCTTCTTCATCAGTTAGTTTTGTTAAATTTAAAGTTTTTCATAGAAATTTTTGATTTCTTTCAAAAATAAATCCTGTTTTATAATTTCATTTCCATTATCTAACTGAATTCTTGAAATTAGTTTGCTAGAATAATTCCCAAATTCCATATTACACAAATATTTTGTTGGCTTTTCTCCTTCCTCTATCTAGTTTGCCTGTGATTGAATGTAGTAGCCTTTGAGTTTCTCTTTTCTTAATTCTATTAATTCTTCTCTTTTTTATCTTCAATTTGTTTTGTATCTTCAATGCTTTCATTTGTTCTAGGATTTTAAGTTCCTCACATAGTTTAACTTCTAATTCGTTTCTTTTGTTTTTAAAAGCCGAATACGAAATGGGGGGGGGGGGGG
>JAECMU010077658.1:0-11001 GCA_016106625.1 Dracogyra subfuscus
TGTGCTATCCTGCCTCAAATAAAAGATCCCATGGTGTCTTTTTGAAAAGAGGATTCCTCTAAAAAAAAAAAACCAGTGTCAGAATGACCATATGTTTGACATCCAATAGCAAATGATAAGATAAAAAAAAAGTGCTCTAGTGGCATCTATAAATAAAACAAACTTTTTTTTTTGATGCACTGGCTGGAGCAAGAAATGATGTAAATGAAGTCTAAACCTCCCCAATTATCGTGATTCCTCAAGGTCCACACTTGGGAGTGACTCGGGCGAAACCATCTACACATGTATATAGCTGATTAAACAGTGCTGGAGTGTTCAACATTCATTCCAGGGTGGTTCATAGCCCAGTGGTAATGCACTTGCTTGATGCACGGCCAGTTGGGATCAATCCCAGTCAGTGGGCCCATTGAGCCAGTACACCACGACTGGTACATCAGAGGCCATGGTATGTGCTATCCTATCTGTGTGGTGGTGCATATAAAAGAGCCCATGCTGCTAATCGAAAAGAGTAGCCCATGAATTGGCAACAGCGGGTTTCCTCTCTCAATATTTGTGGTCCTTAACCGTAAAAAAACTATGTCCAATGCCATATAGCTATAAATAAAATGTGTTGATTGCATTGTTAAATAAATCATTTCCATCCTTCAACATTCATTCCTTTCATTTGGTCAGAGATAAACATTTCATTGTACAATATTTAGGGTTTTGTCATTCAATTTTACTGTATAGTTTTTCTTGATCTCGTATATAGATATTTTTTGGTCTATTTTATTTTATATATATATATATTATTTTATTTTGTTTGTCTCTCCATTTCATTGTATAATGTGATTTTTCTCTATTTTATATAGTTTTTCTTGATCTCATTATATTTAAACAATATTTTATATTTTCTTTGTCTTACAGATATTCCTATCTGACAACAGAAGATAACGAACAGTGGATTGATTTCTTGATGAAGGCAAATGAACATAATCTGAACAAGATTTTAAAACTAACATCCAGTGCCCCTTGATACGTGAACATAATCTGAACAAGATTTTAAAACTAACATCCAATGCCCCTTGATACGTGAACACAATCTGAACAAGATTGTAAAACTAACATCCAATGCCCCTTGATATGTGAACACAATCTGAACAAGATTGTAAAACTAACATCCAGTGCAGAGTGATATGCAAACAAAAGGTGTTAAAACTATACTTTGTGTGATATTTGCGTCTTGTTGCAGCAAAACCTTGTTTTTATTAAAGTGATGTAAATGGATATACAGTGATACCTCTCAAAATTGGACTGTCTGTAAACTGGAATTCTAAAAAAAAAACACCCAGACTTTTCACATATTTCCTTTTTAAAAATCAGTACATGACTTAACATGCACATTCAGAACAAGCTGTTGTAGCGCACGCCTGTCGTGGGCCGGCCTCTCCGTCCAGGACAGGAAAGGTGGGACCATTGTGCATACTTTATTGTATGTCGTATGGTGTGCATATAAAAGACTGCTTGCACCGATTAAAAAAAAATGAAAAAAGAAAAGCAACCTAAGGTGTGGGTTTCCTCTCTCATGTCTGTGATACTTAACCAAATGTTTTCCACCATATGACTATAATCAGTACTGGAAGACATATCCAAACAGTGCCCATTTCTCACTCCAGCCAGTGCACCATGACTGGTGTATCGAAGGTCGTGGTATGTGCTATCCTGTCTTGTCGGATGGTGCATATAAAAGATCCCTTTCTGCTGATCGGAAAGAGTAGCCCATGAAGTGGCGACAGCGGGTTTACTCTCACAATATCGGTGTGGTCCTTAACCATATGTCTGACGCCAAATAACTGTAATTAAAATGTGTTGAGTGTGTTGTTAAATAAAACATTTCTTTCTTTCTTTCTCTGTGATTCTTAACCAAGTGTTTTCCACCATATGACCATCAATTAAAATGTGTTGTGTGCATTCTTCAGTGAAGCGCGGGCAGCAGAGCCCAGTGGTACAGTGCCCGCCTGATGCGCAGTCGGTCTAGGATCGATCCCCATCAGCTAACCACTGGGGTTTTTCTCGACATAACCATATGTCCGACGTCAATATAACCGTAATTATAATGTGTTGAGTGCGTCGTTAAAAAAAACAAAAATCTTCAGTGAAGCATTTCTTCCTTCCTCGTTCTGTCCCAGCTAGGGACCAGTAACTGGTATATCAAAGTCTGCAGTACGTGTGTTCACATCTGGGGAAGGGCATTTACTGGACAATACACACATATTTGTCCATCACAAAGAGGACTGCCACTATGACTAGTTTACTCAATTAAGGCTAGCACAGTGCAGAGGTTAGCTTTTGGTAAGTAAAACCATTCGCCAAATTATCTTAAAATTTGCAAAATCCACTGTTATTTTTCAACAAAATATCAATTATTACATGAAATGTTTTCGCCAAATTTTCAAGAAATTGGAAACTGACAGAGCCCTACGACACTAAAAAAAAGGAAAAAAAAGTTTTATTTAATGAGCACTCAACACATTTTATTTACGTTTATATGGCGTCAGACATATGGTTAAGGACCATACAGATATGGAGAGAGGAAACCCGCTGTCGCTACTTCATGGGCTATTTCCAATTGGCAGCAAGGGATCTTTTATATGCACCATCCCACAGACAGGATAGCACATACCACAGCCTTTGATATACCAGTCGTGGTGCACTAGCTGGCTGTGATGAGAAATAGCCCAATGGGCTCTCCGACGGGGATCGATCCCAGACCGAGCGCTGTACCACTGAGCTACGTCCTGCCCCTTGTGACATTGGAATAAATATAGCCAAAAATCTTAGTTTAAAATATGCTACAGCAGTGTTAAATAAATTCTGTTCCCTTCTTCACTTGTAGACCTATGGGGTAAAAATCCATGACAACAAATGTTCATGTAACAACACGTTTATTTTCTTGTATGTGTCCATAAGTTAAAAAATTTCTCATACTAGTAGAATGGCAAGTATATTGGGAGAGGAAAGGAAATTGCACTTCTTATACAATATTCAACAACAGTCATTTGTGCTGGAAGCATCAAGTAGGGCTACCAATACGGTTAGAAACATAACACTAGCTCCTCACCCCAGGTAAACAGAAATTACTGGAGAAAAGTATAACTTAAATAATGCCAGTCCCACAGGCCAGTTAAATATGTTTCAGTGTAATTATTATGCTGTCATTGTTGGTTTTATATTCAGGATAAACCACAACGAACAAATAACACATTTTATTTATGGTTATATGATGTCGGACATACGGTGAAGGACCACACAGACAGAGACAGGAATCCCACTGTCGACACTTGATGGGCTGCTCTTTTCGATTATCAGCAAAGGATCTTTTATATGCACAATCCCACATACCAGTCGTGGTGCATTGGCTGGAATGAGAAATGGTGGGGATCGATCGCAAACCAACTACTTTACCACTGGGTTACATCACCCCCACCCCCCAACACCACCACCACTCCCACATACCTGATAAGCCACAAATGCTACATATGAACGATTTTATATACAGGTCTTTTTGTCTCATCTGGAACACTGTTTATTGCAAGTATATGGGTGAAAGTTGAAAATTTAGAAAAACCTGAAAAACATTCTGGGTGCTAGGGCTTCTTGTGGTTCCAGGGCAAAGCCATGACCAGGGGACCAGATGGCTCCCTGAAGAAAAATTTGAGAAAAAAAAGATGCTTGGGGTTAAGGTTTTTGGTGGGTGGTAAGGGGCTCAGAAGCCCTGGAAGCTCCTAAAATTTAAGGTATTCAAGAGTTTAAAAACCGGAAAATCCGGCGTACGCCACAAAACTTTCACCCATGCAAGTAATTAAATTAAAGCTTGAACCATAGGTTCAAACTTGTGTAATTTAGTCATTATTCCTAGATCCAGTGCTACATATACAGCTATTGTTCTCTATAAACTTGAGACATTTTGAAAATTATCTGCAATAAACAAGAGTTCAGGGCAGAACGAAAAGGAGACCCTTTTTTGAAAAAAAAAGAAAAAAAAAAGCAAGACTAATTATGGCTGCCATTTTGTTTGTCTTATGTGTTAACAATTAAAACATGTTGAAAGGCTTAATGTACTAGTATGTAGCACCTTTATTGTTGAATAGAAGCATATTGCAAATTATTCCACACAATTCTTATGCTGCTAAAAATATTCTATATATATATATATAAAAAAGAAATAGGACTATAATGAAACAAAACAATACTGCTAATTAAAATTTTGAAAACAAATTTTTTTGTCTTGCCAACTAGAACTACAGTACTATGATCAGTACTGGAAGACTAAGAAATTATATCTAAACGGTGCCTAATTCTCACTCCAGCCAGTGCACCACGACTGATACATCAAAGGCTGTGGTATGTGCTGTCCTGTATGTGGGATGGTTGCTGCTAATCAAAATGAGTAGCCCATGAAGTGGCGACAGCAGGTTTCTTCTCTCAATATCTGTGTGGTCATTGACCAAAAGAAATATATTGTAATTTCTACACTACTAATCTGGTTCTACTTTCAGTTAAAAGTTTGCCAATGTCAGAATCTGTGCCATACGTTGGATCTCATGCCCATATGTCCAACACCATATAACATGCGTTGAGCGAGTTGTTAAATAAACCATTTCCTTCCAAACAATGCATGCTTTCGAAAAGGTGATCTGTAGGCATGTAGGCATGGCAAGGGTACATGAACAATGGCACAGGTAACACAAAATAACGTGTACTGGCAAGACATTACTCAATCTATAAAGACTAGAAGATAACACAAACCCTGATATAAGTATACAATATTAAATAAATGCAAAATATATTCTTGGATACAGTGAACAGAAAAATGAAGTCCAGCATAATATATATTACACTGGCATAGGAAGCTGGCATGTATACATGCCCCCCCCCCCTTTCTTTTGGCATCTTCCTACGTCATGGTAATATTAGGTCTTCACAAATGGGTCATTCCAGAATTGATTGCATTGGGAAATTCCAAGAGCTTGTGAAGATGTGTGTTGGGGTGGGACACACTTTGTTGACTGCAGCAACCTAGAGGGCATACAACGTGTACTTTTCATTATTTTATTACTGTATTTTTACTATATTTTTTATTAAGGACCAGTGGCGGATCCAAGGCCCCCCTCCCCTCTTTAAATCTAGCTTCTTGTTTTTGGTTGGGCCACACAAACACACACTCCACAAACGCCCTTCCCTCATGGATTTTCTGGATCTGCCACTAATGGCCATAACAAAATAATGATAATAAAGTTTTTAAAAGGTCTAGATTCAGTGTCCGATTACTTCCATCTGTCCAGTGTTTAGCTTAGTAATTGGTTTGGGCGGGCAGCATAGCCCAGTGGTAGAGTGCCCGTCTGATGCGCGGTCGGTCTAGGATCGATCCCCGTCAGCTGACCACTGGGGTTTTTTCTCGACATAACCATATGTCCGATGCCGATATAACCGTAATTAAAATGTGTTGAGTGCGTCGTTAAACAAACCAAAAAAATAATTAAAAAATAGTAATTGGTTTAACAAGTCCATATACCACTAGGGTTTCGAACGCACCTATTCCGAGTCTGGCCTCCAATGTAATCAAGTCTGGGACCAATCAGAGCAGAAAAAAGAAAAAACAACATTGATAAAAGCATGGTACCTACAGTATATGTGCAATAATCTGTCAAGAAATTCTTCATACTATCAGAGTAAGTGTAAATATGTACTTTAATATAATACTATTATTATTATTATTTATTATGCATCAAATGAACAAGTTATAATTATGCATAGTGCTGTAATATATACATATTAAGTCACTGAAAGTACACACACAAACCTGCCACAATGAGAACATGACACTGTATGATATTAAAAAGGTTCCAAGCTGGTGGAATCGGTACTATCACAGCCAGGCCAATACGTATAAGCCAATCTGTAACTGAATTTGTGTTCATTAAATTGACAGGATAAAATGCATTGTAAAAGAAAACAACGTTTTTAAAACCCTAAAAGCATTTTTATATGTTTATGGAAAGCAGTGTAAAATTATGTTTCTATTGTCCAACCTTTAAAGGCACACTGTCACGGATTTAACGACCTTTTTTGTCTAAAAATAGATAACTAAAAATTACATTAATTGTTGGATACCAAATCTAGCTATTGCATCACCTTAACTGAACCATGATGGAGTGAAATCCATGTCAACCATCTCAGTAATTTTAGTTTTTGAATTGTGGACCATTGCCATATTCAATTATTTTTACAAAATGTCATTAATAAATGGAGTATGGTGGTTATGAAGATGGTTGAATAAAGTACATTTAGGGACAAATCAAATTATTTTTGTTCAGATAATACTTTGATCGACCATTAAATACATCAGTAGTCTGTGACAATATGCCTTTAAATATTTTGTGGGTATTGTAAAACAATTGTGTTTTCATTAATGTACGTAGCCAAGACATTATATGGAGTTTATGCTCGTAGGCCTAAACAAATAAATCCATTATTACTGTTCTCCACATTTATCAACAGTCTTTCTGTTGGAACAAATTAGTTGTGGAGTTTTCACAGACAGCTACAAAATAAGAATTGTGACCAATATCGATGACTGTGACCTGACAATGTAATTAAGGCTTGTTGTCATATGCAAAACTATTAACAAACTGATCAAACCAGTCACTTCCTGATTCCACCAGCTCATAATAAACCTCGGACTGACAATTATAAATCTGGAATGTGTAAAATCATTCTGGTCCCTGCTCCATTGTTTTAATAACCCAACTAACAACTAACCGACTGTCCTGGACAGATAGCCCAGGTGTGTGCCCAGGACAGCATGCTTGAACCTTATTTGAATATAAGTTGAAATGAAATGTGAATTTTGAGGTAGACCAGGTGTTAACAATGTCTGAAAAATACCACACTTCAATTACTGGTAGAAACTAGAAAGCAATATGATCAGTCACATGTGCTTGGATGATGCCGAAAACAGTTAAATCATTTTATGTCGAGACAGATTATTTATTTAAAGAGACTGTACCGAGTTTGCTAGCTCTGTGAACATGCACTAACACAGCCTTTTAATTACTAATGTATTGCATACATTTTGTTTGTTTAGAATATCAATATATATCATGTCAATTCATTGCACTTCTGGTCATCTTAAGACGAACACACCACTTTTCATTTCATTTTCAGTATTGTTTAACGTGCACATTCAGAGCAAGCTGTTATAGCGCACGCCTGTCTTGGGCACACACCTCAGCTATCTGAGCTGTCTGTCCAGGACAGAATAGAAATTAGTGGGTTAGTTGTTACTGTTAGTGAAAGAGAAAAGAGAGTGTAGCGGCCATACACCTACCCAATGAGTCCTTAAAAACTCGCTCTGGGTTGGAGCCGGTACCGGGCTGCGAACCCAGTACCTACCAACCTGTTGTCCGGCGACTTAACCGCTATGCCACCGAGGCCGGTACACCCCACTGTGTTGATACTTGTTATATAGCAGGTTATCACAGTCAGGGTTAGGAATTAGTTCCACTTTAAAACAAATAATACAAGATACTTTCTTTGATAATTGCAAGTATGTTTAACCTCTGGCAGCTGCAGTATTTAATTAATTAACTGGTTTGACATTACTTGTTATTTATACATACATACATACATATATACACAGGCATGTATTTTCTGTATGGGTGTGTGCGTGTGTGTGTGTGTATATATATATATAGACACACACACACAATGGTATATTGTCACATGTATAACAGCAAAATGAGGCATTGCTCTCTGGCATAAGAGGAGATAACTGACAATAATATGTGTTGGTTTGTTGCAGTTAGTTATCAAGGGAGAGTACTCCCTACAATTAGTAATCACATGCATTTTGAGTAGAAATTGTATTGAACTGAATGGGTCCAACTTCATTTTAAACAACATTATCAATATAAATAAAACAAATTGGCAGTCAGAAACATGTTACTATGACAGCAAACTCAGGTCAGTCTGTTTAATGTATCAGAGACATTAGAGGTTTTATTTGATGGGAGGGGAAAAAAAAGAATTTACGGACTTCTCCCTACATATTTGTTGGCCTGTAACATCACCAATATTACTACTGGGACTGGTCAGTAAACTCTTCAACTCCGCCACCCCTGGATCTACCACTAAGCAACATAAGGACAGTGTTTGCAGAGCCCACCATTGTGTCACATGATTTTTTGCAAGTTAGTTATCAAGGGAGAGTACTCCCTGCAATTAGTAGTCACATGTTGTATTCTGACGTAAAAACTGTATTGAACTGCATGGCCTATTTAATGGTGGTGTGTAACCATAATGTTCATAGTTGGTCCAACTTCATTTTATACAGCAGTAAATAAAACAAATTGGTGGGGTTTTGGGGGTGGCATGTGGCAGTATTTGGAGGAAACACTTCTATTTACAGTTCTGAAACACTGCGTTTAAGAAAAATCAAGATTCAAAGATTTGGCCCATCATGTTTGGAGGGCATTCTATAATATTATCCACAAGAGGATGTGGATGAGACATTGGGATGTATATTAAAAAGTCACTTTAATAAAACCGAAGCACCACAGAGCTGCACGAAGACTGAAGAGTGAAATATTGCACATTGTTAGCTAGGTGGGCGTTTCATCGACAGCCGCGCTTTCCCACGTTCCCAGGTACCAGTACATGAGCAGATACACACCCGCCACAAGGCCGAACATGGCTCCCACGATCAGAATCACCTCCTGTGGAGAGAGAAGGAAAGAAATGTTTTATTTAATGATGCACTCAACACATTTTTATTTACGGCTATATGGTATTAGACAAAATGTTAAGAACCACACAGATATTGAGAGAAAGAAAAAACAAAGCAATGTTTTATTTAATGACACAGTCAACACATTTTATTTACAGTTATATGGCATCCGATATATACTGTAAACCGTGAAAAAAACGCGTGCGTATAAATTTTGCGTCGTTCGCGTTCAACCTTATGTCGCGAAAGTAATACGCACGCACTATTTTCCAGTTTGAAATGTGAAGTGTGCTTAAAGTTTTGTTTTGAAATATTTTACTGAGAATAAAATTCACAAAAAGATTCACTCAACAGGCAAATTCTATACACGGGCTCTCCTTGATGGCGACTAATCGTTAATTGTGTAATGTAACTTCAATCGCTGGCGACTAATCGTTTATTGTTTTATCTCCCAAAAGGTGTTACCAGTTAACACCTGAAGCTGAGTTGAGATTCTAAAACGGGTGAGGTGGGTAGGGCCTAATCCCCTCTATAGACTCTCTACCAGGCACAATTGCTTGATGTAAGACAATAGCATATTGATTTACAGACAGTAACTTTATAACAATTACAGTGTGCTGTCTTTATCCACTTTTTTTTTATGAGCTGTCAATGGTCGTTCGCGAAATTTACACGTCGCAAACATCCGCTACGGTATACATTCGCGAAAAAAAGACATCACAATATTAATACGGTTTATAGTAGTTACGGACAACACAGATATTGAGAGAGAACCTGCTGTCGCCACTTCATGGGCTACTCTTTTCAATTAGTAGGATAGGATCTTTTATATGCACCATCCCACAGACAGGATAGTACATACCACAGCCTTTGTTACACCAGTTGTGAAGAACTGACTGGAACGAGAAATAGCCCAAAGGGTCCATCGACAGGGATCGATCCTAAACTGACCACACATCAAGCGAATGCTTTACTAAGCTACATCCCATCCCTGCAGAGAGAGAAGACAACACAGTATAGGTAGTAATAATACTCTCTCCATGAGTACTCAGACAGGGGGGATGTCTCAACAGACTCACATACCCGTACCCCCGTACAAGGTGAACTTTATTGATCAACAATAATACAATGGACAATGTAGGACAGTAATTTCAGCAGTAAATAATCGGCAATATAAAGTTATGCAATACAGGCAATTATATGATCATGCGCTGGTTTCTCTTTTAAACTGGCCATCTGTTACAACACTGAACATATTAACTGGTTTGTACTACAGTAGCACGATTTGGTATTAAGATACGTAATGCTATTTTACTTTATTTCTTAATCTTAATCATTTAGTGTAAGTGTCGGGTCAAGTTTGACCCTCGAGTACTCGAGTCCAATATGTTGAACTTGTGGAGGGCCTAAGTACTAAAGTTAGCGGTGCACCTAATGCTTGATAGACCAGTTAATACCAAACATTCTGCCATTGGTGATAAACGTGACAGTGTTTGTTGTATTCAAATGTTGCTTCATCTGGCCAGTAAATTTGTATGTGTGTTAACAATTTAAAGACATACGACTGGCTGCTCCTAGGTGATGACCAGGTCACCAATGTCATATGTCCAATAAAAAAACCCAGAACACTCGAAATCAATTACACTGTGAGTCTGTGACATATATATAGTTAACCTGGCAATTATGTGTCTGCGATAATGGTTGTAAATAACTTTTAGTAAAAAAAGATGTTAACATTTCTTGAGGATATGTAAGAAATAGAATAATACATTTGTGTCCGTTAGATACCATTTATCTAACAACTCGTTGTTTGAAAACATCAAACTAACTTTCATTTATTAGATAACTTTTTAAAACAACTTGAGATAAATTATATCTTAACAGCCACTCATGTATTATTCTCTATGTCACCATTGTGATTAAAACGTACATTATTAAAGTTATCTTGTCAATTTGTAGTGTTCAATTTTATTACATGAAAAATATGACAATGCAATTTATTGATAATAAAATGGTCAAATTAAAAAAAAGGTTACTCTTGCTGGTGGAAGTTTTAACCCTGGGCATCGGGTAGAAGTGTTCACCACCTAAGGTATACCTTTTCTAACACACACATATGGCTGCATGTGTTAAATTCTTTAAACCGGCCTTGGTGGCGTAGTGGTTAGGCCATCAGTCTACAGGCTGGTAGGTACTGGGTTCGGATCCCAGTTGAGGCATGGGATTTTTAATCC
>JAECMU010077663.1:3606-15435 GCA_016106625.1 Dracogyra subfuscus
GTAGTAGTAGTAGTAGTAGTAGTAGTAGTAGTAGCAGTAGTAGTAGTAGTAGTTAAACAATGATTGAGATATAAACCGTTTTAAACGTTCTTTAATAGTAGTAGTAGCAGCAGCAGCAGCAACACCAGCACAACCACCACCACCACCACCACCACCAGTAGTAGTAGTAGTAGCAGCAGCAACAACAGCAGTAGTAATAGTAGTAGCAGTAGCAGCAGCAGTATCAGTAGCAGTAGTAGTAGTAGCAGTAGTAGCAGCAGACATTGTAGTAGTAGTTGTAGTAGTAGTAGCAGTAGCAGTAGTAGTTGTAGTAGTAGTAGTAGTGGCAGTTATTATTCATATTTAAACTTATATACAGACACGTGTACTATTTTACTGTGGTTAAATGATTTGCATTATTTCATACATGCATTAAAACATTTAAATCACTATTACAAATTACTGGCAACAGTGGCAATACTAAGGAACATTACGTTAAGATGGAAGAATTCTACATGATGACATTTCACTTAACGCTGACACCAATCCCTTTTATTTCTGTGTGAGTTTGTGTGCTCAACTGACTCATACGAGAGCTCTACTTCATATTGCTCGTCATAAGGTCAATACCTCGTCGATGATCCATAGAACAAAGCACCAGTTTTTAAATACCACTGACACAGCATGACGGTCATATCCATCCTGTATTACCATTCAGTTGAGAGACGGACATCGATGACACACGATCATATGCCCGTAACACGAAACCATTCGAGTTAAACGGCCCGAACAAGGAGCATCCCCGCGATAATATCAATGATATTGAAGCCCGTGTTTGCTCTCAGCGTGCGACACCAAATGGATCCATAAGTGCTAGTTTGTTGAACATTCAATCAGGGCAGTTGGCAAATATAATAAAGCGTGTTGGCGCGCCAGGGTTGAGGATATCATTTATAGAATACAATTTACAATATTAACTCTCATCGCCATTAGTCGCTCGTGTGGCGGTGGTGTGACTCAAGAAGGGACGGGGGTGGATTTAAACTGATGATGTTCTGTTGAAATGTGAATACAGTTTAGCAATTGAAATAAAGACTGTTTGTAGGGCAATGTTAAAAATGTCTAAATCGTGTTATTTATAATGGGTAATTTTTTTTAATAAGGAACGAAGGAAATGTTTTATTTAATGACGAACTCAACACATTTTATTTACGATTATATGTCGTCAGACATATGGTTAAGGAGCACACAGATATTGAGAGAGAAAACCTGCTGTCGCCACTTCATGGGCTACTCTTTTCGATTAACAGCTAGGAATCTTTTATATGCACCATCCCATAAACAGGATAGCACATACCACGACCTTTGTTGTACCAGTCGTGGTGTACTGGCTGGAGCGTGAAATTATTTTAATAAGGGACGGGGAGGAGGATAACATTTTGCTAAAATGTGAATACCACGTGATTAATCTGAAGTCCAAAGTTCACAATGTAACTTTGAGTCTAAAAGTATTTTTACACCCCCCTATACCACTAAGGTTTCGGGCATGTCTATCCCGCTTCCGGTCTCTGGGTAGTCAGTGGTCCGACCCGGGACAGAACGTTGAAAGAAAGAAAAAGAAAGAAATGTTTTATTTAACGACGCACTCAACACATTTTATTTACGGTTATATGACGTCAGACATATGGATAAGGACCACACAGACTTTGAGAGGAAACCGCTGTCGCCACTTCATGGAATACTCTTTCCGACTGGCATCAAGGGATCTTTTATTTGCGCTTCCCACAGACAGGATAGCACAAACCATGGCCTTTGTTGAACCAGTTGTGGATCATTGGTCGGTGCAAGTGGTGTACACCTACCCATTGAGCCTTGCGGAGCACTCACTCACGGTTTGGAGTCTGTATCTGGATTTAAAAATCCCATGCCTCGACTGGGATCCGAACCCAGTACCTACCAGACTGTAGACCAATGACCTAACCACTACGCAACCGAGGCCGGTAGGACAGGACGTTGAATGCTTTAATTATTTCGTATCTGTTGAAATTTATGACCATGAATTATTTATTTGTTTTGTTCTAAATGATGGTGAGAGATAAATTAATAATAAAAAGAATATAATTTGTTTGAAATGTATTTTAAAAAATAAAATCTAACGGTGTTCTTTGCCGTAAATGCGAATCTATTATTGATAATTTATGCTTGATATTCAGATAGAATTAATGTTTTCTTTGAATTAATAACTATTTAGTTCTTTGTGTATTTACATAAAGTACTACAGAGACGTATTCAGGATTTAAAGTTTCGGCAAAACGCATCATATACTCTTTAAAAAAAGTTGGGGAACTATAATAAGAATTTACAATTGCCAAAATTGTAAGGTATATTAGCTGTGGGGAATGTTTATATGACAATAATGAATTAATTGGGCAAAGATTACAACCGGTAGTTCAGTATTACAGTAGGTTTTATGACCACCAAAGATCTTGAAGGACGATTGGGGTCAGAAGTGATATTTGAAAGTTGACTTTTTTCTGTCAGTAAATCGGAAATTAAATCCAAACAATAAAAATGACTAAAAACAAAACAATAACAACTGTATGATCAACAGAATGAAAAAAGATTGACAAAAATAATGTTCCGCAGTGATTAATAGACCTTCCTGGAAATTGTCAAAATCGAGAATGACATCCCACGCACGTTTACGAGGCAACTGCGTGATGCATATGCAAACTATGGAATGTGTTTCGGCGTGTTGATAAACAGACCTGAACGTTAATTTCTAGGATGTCTGTGGTCAAAACATATGTTCGGTATGATAGTTGACATTAACATTAATATTCCTGGTTCGAGTACTGTTTTTGAAGAGTATATAACAGCATAACATCAATACGATAATCAAGCGAGTAACAAGCATAGCATTGAAATTCGACTTGCCTGACATCAGACCTAGAAACAATCATGTCTTGACTGAAGCTATGGAAAAAAATATGGACTCATGGATTTTGAGAATGGACTCACGGAAGCAAATGAGTCCATTGGGGAAAAAATGGGAAACTTGTGGAAAAACGTATGTTTTAATATTTCAGGTTCCCCTATTTTTTTAAAGAGTATATATTCGTTGACACGCGGCTGTTTGAGCATACAGCGCTATGGAGAGTGTAGACGTCATATTGTACTCCCTTGCATCCACTATGAAGTAAGGCGAAGACTCGCATATATCGAACTCGTGTCCGTTGATACGGATTCTACTTTGAAATAGTTACATTTCAACAACTGGCTTAAAGTCACTGATCCCAGTTAATGTGGTACGTACCGTTCTGTTTTGCATAAAAATGCATTTGGAGCTAATTTATAAACCACCATGTCGATGAGAGACACATTGTATTTGTAAAAACTGATAACTGAAGTTGTTATTTGCAATTTCATTTAGTTGTATACAACTTGGCAAGGTGACTGAAACAAATTTAATCAAGTTTGTTTTGTTTAATGACACCATTAGAGCAAATTGATTTATAAATCATCGGCTATTGGATGTCAAGTACTTGGTAATTTTGACATATGGTATAAGCGAGAAAGCCCGCTATATTTATTATTTTCATTAGTAGCAAATGATAATTCATATACATCGTCCCACAGACAGAATAGCACAAACCACGGCCTTTGATATACCGGTCGAGAAATAGCCCATTGGGCAGGTGATTGACACGGTGCGGTTGTGAACAAGCTTCATTCTGTAAAGTAATTCCTGGGAGAGTGGCAGTTCTCCAAGGCCTATAGTCTGTGCAGAAAGGATAAAACAGCCTTGTCACGTACTCGAAATCGTTTCCATTTAATCTGAACAAGAATCTTCCACCTCAGTGTGAACACCATCGGTGTAGTCTGGCGGTGCGCCATATTATAGAGGATACTACAAACAGATTTAAAAAAAAAAATTGTTTTGTTTAACGACCCCAGTAAAGATTAGAAAAGATATATTTGGTAGAAGAAATGTGGTGAACTCTTTTAGATTCTATCCTGAACTACATGTACCTACGGTAGTTGTACAAATTGTGAGAGATTCGGAATTTTACCCTACATTTTATTTTTTAATATCTCTATATACTGTTTTAATTTAAGTGTTGAGTGGATGTTTTTTTTAAAATTGATTTGTTAATCACTTTAAATTTTTGATGAAGTTACATTTCTTTGACACCCCATAGCCAGTTTATTTCTTGTGCTGGGGTGTCGTTAAAGATTCGTTAATTTATTATTCATCCATTCATCCCCCGTCCTCTACCCACTGGGTTTTTGCTCGACATAACCATATGTCCGACGCCGATATAACCGTAATTATAATGTGTTGAGTGCGTCGTTAAACAAACAAAAACAAAAACAAAAAAACAAAAATCATCCATTCATCCATTTATGAATTTATTCATCCCTCCATACATACATACATCTCGCCATTCATTCTTTCGCGCATTAATACATTCATTCATTTAATTTAACTGTAAATGCTGAAACACACTGCCAAATAAATAGATGGGATCTTTGTTTTTAAACCATTTGTGATTTATGAGATTAAACTGACGCCTCACTTTATTCCAAACCGTCCTAACTATCTTGAAATCCTGATCATCATATCACCATTTTACGAGTGTTTGCTTCGAGCATGTTAACAATAAATGCATCTTCACAGGAAATTAATGAAGCTATAACATGCTCTCGCAATGCCCTTCTCAGCAGATTGCAGCTTCCCTGTGGTCGATACATACCAAATCTCTTACACACAAATTCAATGAGGATTTATTTTTTAACACAAAGAAAGAAAGAAAGAAAGAACTGTTTTATTTAACGACGCACTCAACACAAGAAATGCTCTTGTATTGCAATAATTAATACTGTTTCAACATCACGTCAAAACAAATAATTGGCTTTAATATATCATTTACATAAAAACTCACAAATGGTTTTCCTACAGTTTGAATTACAAATGAATTGCCCTTAAGCAATGCTCTCAATAATTTTAACTTTAATTGCATGTTTAAATGCAATTAATTTTCAAACTATGCTTTTCTGAACAAACACTTAAATTACCTGAGCTGTTTGATAAGAGTGGGAGTTAATGCTTAGAGTTAGTGACTATGGTGAGTTTTATCAGCTATGTTTCTAGACTGCGATAATGGGCACCATTTCCAACCATTCTCCAAAGGTTATGTCGTTTTGTATTCCCAATTTTGGAGTAAATCATTCCCATTATTATCTAAAGAGATATTTTGAAAACGATACGAAACGCTTAACAAACACGCCTTCCTTCCCCTATAACGATTTGTAATTCAAAATAGATATATTAATTTGAATAAGCATAAGTACATAATATTACATATACATAATTACTCTTTTAAATTCTAACTTAGCTTAATGTTTTTAACTTGTTTTGGTTTGTTTAACGACGCAGTCAACACATTATAATGATGGTTATATCGGCGTCGGACATATGGTTATGTCGAGAAAAAAACCCAGTGGTTAGCTGACGGGGATCGATCCTAGACCGACCGCGCATCAGGCGGGCACTGTACCACTGGGCTAACTTAGCTTAATATGATGTGTTTTAATTAAATTAAAAAATGCACAATTTTGTTTTGTAAAACGACGCTACAATTCCCAAAGTCAAAGTCAAGTCAAGTTTTAGAAATAAAGAAAGAAAAAACAAAATGATTTATTTAACGACGCACTCAACACATTTTATTTACGGTTATATGGCGTTAGACATCGGGTTAAGGACCGCACAGAGTTTGAGAGGAAACCCGCTGTCGCCACTTCATGGGATACTCTTTCCAATTAGCAGCAAGGGATCTTTTATTTATGGATCACTGGTCGGTGCAAGTGGTTTACACCTACCCATTGAGCTTACGGATCGCTCAATCAGGGTTTGGAGTCGGTATCTGAATTAAAAATTCCATGTCTCGACTGGGATACGAACCCAGTAGCTACCATCCTGTAGACCGATGACCTAACCACGACGCCACCGAGGCCGGTTAGTTTTATAAATAAAACTATGGAAAAATTAAACTTTACTATGGGTGGGTGCTACATCCCGGATGCGAACCAAGTAGAATGAAAGACATGTTTTATTTAACGACGCACTCAACACATTTTATTTACGATTATACGGTGTCAGACACATGATTAAGGACCACATAGGTATTGAGAGTAAATCCGATGTCGCCACTTCATGGGCTACTCTTATGTCGATTAACAGCAAGGGGTATTTTATTTGCGCTTCCCACAGGCAGGATAACACAAACCATGGCCTTTGTTGAACCAGTTATGGATCACTGGTCGGTGCAAATGGTTTACACCTGCCCACTGAGCCTTGCGGAGAACTCACTCAGGGTGTGGAGTCCGTATTTGGATTAAAATTCCCATGCCTCGACTGGGATCCGAACCCAGTATCTACCGGTTTGTAGACCGATGGCCCGAACCAAGTAGATACCAGACTTAAACTGATGGATTCACCACTACACCACCAAAACGGGATTAAAAGATAACATCAGGTCGTCAAGCCATAGGCGTTAACGTGCACGTTCAGAGCAAGCTGTTGTAGCACACGACTGTCATGGGCGCATGTGTCAATTTACGCAGGATCCTCCGTCCAGGACAGGAAATAGGATCGGGTTTGATTTTGTGTTGATGTTCCGGCTGGAATAATGATTCCAATGTGGTTTGATAATAGTGCAGCTATACTATACCCGTAACAGGCCAATGACAGCATTTATGCACCAGTTTTTAAAATGCAGGGTAGGGCATAGTTCAGTGGTCTGGGGAGCGACAGATTGTGGGATTGATCTTCTCAACTGATCCATTGTTTTTCTTCTCTTTTTTACTCCTTTCTGTAACCAGTGGCCTGTGACTGGAATATCAATCGTTATAGGAACTGCGTGACGAGAATCATCGGATTGCTTCTCCCTCTGTGTAGATCAATTAACGCAATTAGCATACGCTGGACAGTAAATAACTTTAGTTTACACGTCTGTCGAGGTCTTTCGTTAAACAAACATTCATCTCCTTGCGTTTAGGATATGGTCTTAATGGAACTCTTATTTTTAATGTTTAATGCCTCAGAGCATTTGAATACATTAGAGAATTCACAAAAGACGAGACCCATTGAGTACACTTATACCTTACGGCATCTGTTTTAGAGATGTCGAAACC
This sequence comes from Dracogyra subfuscus, assembly GCA_016106625.1. Lineage (NCBI taxonomy): Eukaryota > Metazoa > Mollusca > Gastropoda > Neomphalida > Peltospiridae > Dracogyra > Dracogyra subfuscus. The sequence goes on from JAECMU010077663.1 coordinate 10,783, forward strand.
AAGCGTAAGAATTGTTAATGCGTGTCCTTTTACCATTGATGCACAATGTCATCATTTATTTCTATGGAATTTACATGTTTTGTCATTTATTTTTACATAATTTACATGTTTTGTCTTTTATTTTGAACTCGGTGGAATATTGATGGATATTTTAGCATCGGCATTACTAACCGGATGTTTCTCCGTGATGCGCATTGCTATAGAGTGTGTTGTAGTGAAAACCGGAAGTCAAACAGGTCGATGGATTCTAATGCATAATCAATCAATTTTTCATTCACACGGTTAGAATTAAAATAAAAAAGTAAGTGATAAGAATAAAAGAAAGGATTTTTGTGGTAATGATTTCTTTTGGTGGTTTGTCAGTTTTGCTTTTCAAGGCATTGCATTTTGTTTTAATTGGCGTTTAATACATACTCTTAAAAAAAGTAGGGGAACCTTTAATATTAATGTTAATATCAACTACTAGACGGAACATATGTTTTGACCACAGACATCCTAGTAAAGAACGTTCATGTCCGTTGATCAACACACCGAAACACATTCCATAATTTGCACGTGCATCATGCAGTTGCCCCGTACTCGTGCGTGGAGAGTCATTTTCGATTTTGACAATTTCCAGGAAGGTCGATTAATCACTGTGGAACATTGTTTCTGTCAATCGTTTTCATTATGTTGATCATACAGTTCTTATTGTTTTGTTTTTAGTCATTTTTATTGTTTCAATTTGCGACTTACTGATAAAAAACACGTCAACTTTTAAATTTAACTTCTGACCCCAATCGTCCTGCAGATCTTTGGTGATAATAAAACCTACTGTAATACTGAACTACTGGTTGTAATGTTTGCCCAATTGATTCACTGTTATCATATAGCCATTTCCCATAACTAACATACTTTATAATTTTGACAATTGTAAATTCTTATTAGAATTCCTCTACTTTTTTAAGAGTGTATATAAATCTTACACACGTACTGGCACAGCCATATGAATTACAGATACACGCATGCACACACACACGCACACACGAGCACAAAACGACGGAGAATGAATGGATGATTGTTTAACGACAGACACCCCAGCACAAACATACGCATCGGCTACTGGGTGTGGAAACGACGCAACACAAATACACACACAAACAGACACATATGCACAAGCACAAATAGACACACGCAGACAAATGAGACTCCCTCCCTCTCCCTCATTAACATTAACACTGCCTGAGAGATTGTCCTCATACATATATTGGGACCATCATTAATATTAACATTTAACGCTTCCTGTGAAATGGTCGTCATACATGTATGGGGACCATCATTAATACTAATATTAACACTTCCTGAGAGATGGTCATCATATATATATTGGGACCATCATTAATATTAACATTAACACTGCCTGAGCGATTGTCATCATAGATATATTGGGACCATCATTAATATTAACACTGCCTGAGAGATGGTCATCATACAAATATTGGGACCATCATTAATATTAACATTAACACTGCGTGAGCGATGGTCATCATAGATATATTCGGACCATCATTAATATTAACACTGCCTGAGAGATGGTCCTCATACAAATATTGGGACCATCATTAATATTAACATTAACACTGCGTGAGCGATGGTCAACATAGATATATTGGGACCATCATTAATATTAACATTAACACTGCCTGAGAGATGGTCCTCATACAAATATTGGGACCATCATTAATATTAACATTAACACTGCGTGAGCGATGGTCATCATAGATATATTCGGACCATCATTAATATTAACATTAACACTGCCTGAGAGATGGTCCTCATATATATATTGGGACCATCATTAATATTAACATTAACACTGCCTGAGCGATGGTCGTCATACGTGTATGGGGACCATCATTGATACTAACATTAACATTTCTTTAGAGATGGTAATCTCTCTCTCTGTCTCTCTCTCTCTCTCTCTCTCTCTCTCTCTCTCTCTCTCTCTCTCTCTCTCTCTCTCTCTCTCTCTCTCATGTCTCTTTCTAACTGATTCGGGAGGATCATTAGAGATGAATATTTTATCAGCTTCGTACAATTTGTACTCGAGTATATACCCACCAATATTTGGGCTTGTCACTGTGTTCAGTGTTTTGATCAATGGACCTCTCGAAGGAATACCCCTGTTAACGTAAACCAGATTGCCTATTGACTCTGTTGGGTAAATCTAATACAAAATGATTTCGATTAATTCTAGGTCACCAACACCAACTGTTTTAATGCTTATTTGGTTAGGAATTTCCGCGAATTGGAAGATTAAGCAGTAAGTGAATTAGGTACAACTGTTGGAAACAGTGGGCATGATTTGGGTTTTTATTTGAATAGCAGAGATGTCCCGTGGGTTGTAAAGATGAGCCAGACAGGACTGGTTCTTGGTGGTAATTTTCCCCTCAAGGAAATATATAGAGTTTAGAGTACTGGAGGGATTCTGTAATTCAAGAAATCTGGATCAAGATGTCTTCTTGAATTATATTACATTTCTCGAGTTTTTCTATGTGTGTTTTTTCTTCTTTTTTGTCTTGTTTAGTTTGTTGGTTTTAGGATAATTTGTTTGAACAACTTGTACCAGCTAGCCAGTTTCTTCCCAAAATTGAACTATAAAGTAAAAAATCTAGAACTGTTATATATACAATTATGCAGTGACCTTTAATTCCAGTGATGATGTGAGCTCCGTGGTCTAGTGGATAAGCTGCTGGACAATCAAGCTGACGACAGTGGTTCAAATCCCCTCAAAGCTGGCTCACACATTCATTCATCATTCTCATCTATCACCCTCTGCCTATCATTCTCATTATCTTAATATAAACAACTTTCCAATTTCTCCCACGATTCTATCTGTTTCGACCCTTTCTGTCAGTTTCCTCCAACTCTGTCTTCTGAGCTGTCCACACCATCGCCTACCTGTCTCAACTTCTTCCACGGGTGCAGTCTCTGTGTATTTCTCTGCACCCACCTGGCATCCTCGTACTCTGCCGCTAATAAAGCTGGTATGACCCACGGCACTAACTAACGACCGCCGGTAGTAGGGGCGCATAGTAGGTGGTTACAAGTGCCTCTTAACAATGCCAGAAGTAATTACTGAACACTCCCCGAAGTGGTCAGACTAAGCCCACAGCTAAAAGCTGATGGGGAATGGCAGGTATGTGGCACAGATAGCCACAAGAGACAAGCACCTGCTGCGGTTGGAGAGACAAGGACTGGGATGTGGAGGTGGACAGCGAAATAAGTTGAAAGATAAGGAGGAGTTGCCAGATCGGGAAGAAATGAGATGGAATTCAAAGGAGAGAAAGGAAAGGGGCAGTGGGATAAAAATAAAAAATTTAAAAAAAAGGTATTAAAAATAATAATAATAATAATAATTCCAGTGATGAGACGTAAATTTCTAAGTAAAATTCTATACACTCCGGCAACTGTTGTCACCATTTTCCCCGAGTATTTCAAAACTACAATTGTTTGCCAATTAATAAACCGGAAAGATAAAACCACAACACCTGACCAGGGCCGTATCTCCGCACAAGGCAGAGTCGAATGGGCGTTTGGCAAACAAGTGAATCTCTCTATCCCTGCATTTCGTCAGGGGTAAACCTAAACTCGATATACATAACGGTAGCGTACGTAATTTGAATCCAGGATCCGGTAACACAAAACATTCGTAACACTTACGTCAGACGTACGCAACACAATATATTATAAGGTGTACGTCTGACGTAAGAGTTACAAGTGCTTTATGTTACTGGGCCCAGTCACCAATCTTCCAACTACGACAGCAACTACCATAGGTTCACAATACCCCAAAACGGAACGATAATATCGACCTGCCGTTCTATAATGCTCAGGATTTAGTGCTTAAAGGGACGTTCCTGAGTTTGCTGCATTGTAAGATGTTTTTGACTAATAAAATATTTCTACGATTAAATTTACAGAATAAATATTTTTTTCTTGTTTAGATTACCAGTGTCTGTATATTCAATGTGTTTCTTGTCGTCTTAATATTAGTAAGAAGCCCAAACTGGATTTTGTCTTCAAATAATTTCGTACGTACGAAAATGAAATATTTTAGGAACAAAAATGAAATATTTTAGGAACAAAAATGAAATTTAACCGTATACAAATATTAAAACGATCAGAAACACGTTTAATATACAGCCACTAATATTGTAATCAGATAAATATATTTGATATGTAATTACAATCGTTAAAAAGCTTCTGTTAGTCGATAACCTCTTAAACGTCGCAGCAAACTCAGGAATGTCCCTTTAACAAAGAAATAGATGATAATGTGTTTGCGGTGTGTATGGTATATCATGATCTTACCTGATATGCCTTCGTAGGACCACCAGTCGTTCCATATATCCATATCTGAAAACAAAAAGGACAAAAACAAATAAGATCTGTAATCTGATGATGAGTTTTGATCAATCAATAAATCAGTGAACTGTGTATTTCATACCAATCAATCGGTCATTGTTCCATATTATATAAATCGTTATAAACAATGAGACACTAGTCGTATCTACTTCATATAATGGTAAGGCTAATTATTAACATGGGTGTCATTTGGTGGGTGATATGGGGACATGTCCCCCCCACACACCCTTTTAGCAGTGGGGGACA
>JAECMU010077667.1:13881-29187 GCA_016106625.1 Dracogyra subfuscus
GAATTTGAAGCATAACGCAGTTAGGGATGTTGACGATATAGATGCACCATCCCAAGGTGTATCTTTGAACAATGTACACTGCAGCATTAACACCCGTGCGATGCCCAGACTTCCGGGCAGTAAATAGGCTGACCGCTTTTTTCACCTAAAGCTCTAACTACATTGTTAACACTAACAGCTACAATAATTTACTTTCCTACCTTTAATTACCATTAGATTTTCTTCACCACCTGTATCAACTTCGCTAAGATGTTGAACAAAATAGACCGATTGGATGGAGAAAGTGTGGTTCTTTCTAATTCCGAAAATGGTTACATTGCCATATATGTAGCTGGTATTAAAAAATTGTGGTACCATGTTTCAACCATTTCGCTAACAAAATAGTGCAACAAATGGACATACAAACCAAAAATGTATAACCAACCATACTCGCTAAATCCTAGTTCATCAAGATAAAAGGGATACCAGACGTTTCGCCCCCAGGCCAACCCCAATCAGTTCGCCCTCATAAATATACCACTGTGTCAGTGTGAATTTGGGACCCATCTGTGTGTGCCGAGCTTCCTCTAGTGCCACCCTACCCTATTTTCAGGCAATTTCACACACTTCTTTGTGCATTTTTAGATGCACAGTTTGGCAGTCATCAAACTTTGATGCAAGTATGATTTACATTTTCTGATCATACAGCATTTTACTTACGTAAGAAACTAGAATAAACAGATTTATTATGAATGTCATCAGTGCTTAATTCTCAATTAGGTGTGCTATGTTGCAGGTTCTTCAAACCTGAATGGTAAACAACCTTTTTCAGGAGTACCTATCATGTCGAAACCAAAACCCATGGTCGGTCCCGTGATAAGGAGGTGGTACACATCCTGGTAATTTAAGTAGATCTACTAATAGTAATATACTGCTGGCACCGGTTCTTTCTGCGGACAAATATAACAAATTACAACATTAACGGTCACCCAAAACTAAAGAAACAATACAGTAATTGTTTAAAAGTTACAAATAATTGGGAGTTGGGGGTGAACTGACTAACAGTTTATGGCGAACTGACAAACAGTTGGGGGTGAATTGATTTTGGGGGGTCATTCCATGTCAACTTTATCACCCGAAACACTGACCCTTTCAGATTTTAATGAAACTTAATACACTAGTAGGGCCCCAAGAAATAACCTGTAAGCCAAAAATGTAGACATTTGGTCAAGCATTTTTTAAGATATAAATCCCCAAAGTTTTACCTAATTCATAAAAAATGGGCCAAGTCACGTTATTCAAAATGCAATAACTTGGCTCCAGATTAAGCTAGGAAGGACATTCAACTATCATTTTAAAGCATTTTACAAGAACAACATATTTTCAGATTGACCTTGACCGTAACCTCCCTAAAATGAGTAAAGTTCACAAAACATAGATATATATGTGTAAAACTACCTGCGAAGTTCATGATGTGCGCTTGAAGGGTTTCTGAGATATAGCCAATTATGTATACATGGTTACTCTAACGGTAACCTATAGTCCATTAATCTTAAAAGTCACATTTGATGTACTACAATTAATAGTACTAATCTACATCAGGTGTCACTTTTAAGTTGAACAGACTATATTGTGTAATGTATTTGGCATATTATTTCCTTTCTAAATAGAATGCTTTATTAGAATATACTCATTATGGGATTCCCCACTTGCAAATTTTGGGAGTTGAAACAAGTCTTCAACAGCTGTTTGATGAACACATGGCTGACACAGTAGAGTATAAGCAGTCAATATCTACTGACTGTTCAGTGTTCATGCTTGAAACAATGAGGCCGATTTCAAATGACTTTATGAATAAATACTGTAGACACCATGATTTTATTGGCAAGCAACAATCTGCCTTCTTCATAGAAACCCAAGAGTCGCTGAAGCCTGGACATTTTCTAGGCATTGGATATTTTTTGGAGAACTATTTCTTAATGCAACATTGCTGTCCACCTATTCCATAAGTGTCTTTGCAATAGATTCACAGAAGTGAAAAGTCTATACAGGCATCGAAATAAGTCGAGAACGGTCGTTCAGGTTACTGGGAGGTTACCACATGCAAGAAAAGTCGAGAACGGTGTTTCGTTCTCCACAAAAAAAATTCAACTAACTGTAGTTTCGTTTCCGAATGAAAACCAGTCTTCAGCGTTTTATTTTCTTGTAAGGAATTGCATTGATATTCGCGCGCACTTGTGCAATTGCAAGCAATTATAGTCATTCCGCGTTTAAGCTTCGTTTTCTTGTTCAAAATGGCAAGATGTTCGTGTGCAGTTGCATTTAGCAATTTCGGCAGTCCACGTTTTCATTTACTTGCGGATTTCGTTTCTTGTACCGATGTTCGAGCGCACTGATACAATTCTAGAATTTCCGCGTTAAAAGTAGTAGTAACAGGAATTTAATTCTAACTTTCATATAGTTGTGGTAACTTATAGGTTACCAGGTTATATTTTGTGGGAATCTGTAAATGGGTTACCAGACACAATGCTTATTTCGATGCCTGTCTATATACTTCTCATATGGGTGTGGAGGACAATATAAGAACTGCAATATTTTCATTAACTTGTGCTACCACAAACAGGCTTTGGAATGAAGGCAAAGCAACATACTTTTTTCTACATCCCATGGATAGGATCCATGTAATGGTGATGGTGGAACAGTCTGATGCCATATAACCGTAAATAAAATGTGTTGAATGCATTGTTAAATAAAACATTTCTTTCTTTTTATGAATTAGGTCAAACTTTGGTGACCTATATCTAGGAAACTGTTTGACTGATGGGTCTAAATATTTCAATATATATAAGTATAAAGTTTCAGTAAAATCTGAGGTGGTCAGTGCAAAAAAGGTAAAAAAAGGTGATACATTTCACACGGAATGACCCTGGGGCAATTTGACTGGGGACGAACTTCTTTGGGCACTAAGAACAAAAAGCAATTTTTCACCATCTGCCATTTTCCTTTTTGATGGAATACTCTTCAAGAGGGGTGGAAGCCTCTGGAAGTATGTGACGTCATGAAAATTCTGTTATACCTTAGTGCATATCATATCGATTTATCATTCGTGAAGAATATTCCATAAAAACGCAAAATGGCAGTAAGCAAAAATTACATGTGTTTTGTCCTAGAAAATAATGTGGAATCAGTGTCATTGTAATGTTTTTTCACAATCTGTGTTTGGACAAAATTTGGGGACAATCTAATTGTAATTAAAAGTAGGAGAGTAATTCATTGTAGTTGTTGACCATGTGGTTTAAACTTTAGACATCGATATAAGATTTATTCCAGCATTTGTGTAGAAAAAGTACTGCAAATACCTGCTGCTTACAAAACCTTCAAGATTTTACAATAATTAAATTGTTTAATTCATATTTTATTTTAACTGTGTATTTTAATCATGTATCATTAAATACACTAATTTAACAAGAATATATCAATTTAATTATACTTTTTTTGTATGTTATCAGTAGTGGAAATTGATTTATATAAACGTGTAATAGTGTAAGGGTTCAAACAAGGGACATAACCGACAATGCAACCCATGCTAACAAATAAGTTATTTTTGGAAATGTTTTTTAAAACCTTTTGTTTTTACTGAAAACTAATTATTGGAAAGTAAAGAAGGTAAAATTTCACATGATATAATATATGTATTTGAATGTTTTGCCTTAAAATTTATTTCTAGTTTAAATACCTTTTTAAAAAATCTTAATTCTAAAAATTTATATATTGTTTTCTTATTTCCGTGTAGAATTCCGTCGCACTTATAAAGTGTGGGAGGAGCCAGTATTTCGAGCACTCTACAGGAGGAGAGAGGAGGCGGGGCCAGAACCAGAAAGACACCGATCAGAGTGGATTAACTGGTATTTTAGCATTCAAGTTATTTCAAATAATGCTACGGACATGATGATCATTATAACATGCACTTTAAAAATAGTGGTCTCCTGTGACATTTGTTATATACCTTATAATCACGTTTAGTCAAATAGGCTCAATAATCAAAGATAAATAGTCAGAGAACGGAATGGTCATACAGATAGCAGTCAATATGTCAATTTGTAGGCACTTACAATTATTATGTTTAAAAAAAATACATTAATAGTAAATTTGCTTTGGTTTTATTTATATTTATTTATTTAGGGGTGCACCCTTCTGGATCAGTCACGGTCAGTCACTGTCCACTTGCTGCCAATCAGGAGTAGTCTTTCTCAGTTTCTGGCAGTAGCACAATCTCTTCCTTTAGTTGAAGTGCTAATTGAACAACATGCTTTTCTAATGATAATTAATATAGAAGTATTTGTATATCACTGAACATTAGAATTTCACTGACGAGATACTGCTGATGTTTTGTTGTTTTCAGGAACTATGAAGCTGAGGTGTTTGCATTTGGAAAACGACTTGGGGAAGACTTCAAAGAAGAAACCTTAAGACGAGCTTTTACACATAGGTGAAATAGATTCTTATTGTTCTTTTCAAATATTAATATGATCCCATGGCTGTGTACCATTCTACCGTCCAACCACAGGGTACTACAATTTTCATCTCTTTCCTCCTATCTGTCTGTCTGTGAAATTTTGTGTATAGCTTTATCATATATTGTTACTGACCAAGTTTGACTTTCATGGCGATTAAGGGGTGAGGCGTAGCCCAGTGGTACATTGCTCACTTGATGCACATGGGAATATTTCTCGCTGCAGCTAGAGAACCACAACTGGTACATCAAAGGCTGTGGTATGTGCTATCTTGTCTATGGGATAGTGCATATAAAAGATCCCATGCTGCTAATCGAAAAAGAGTAGCCTATGAAGTGGCCACAGTGGGTTTCCTCTCTCAATATCTATGTGGTGCTTTACCATATGTGTGACACCATATGTAAATAAAATGTGTTGAGTGTTGTTAAATAAAACATTTCTTCGTGGCGATTAACCCATTTTTCTCAGAGTTGTGGCCCTTGAACTTAGGAGATAAGAAAATAGTTGGGCCCAGTAGGAGACAAGTTTAGTGCTCAGTTCTATCAGAATACCTGTTTCTCAATGTTTTATTTCTAAGCAATGCTCTGGTTTTGTTTTTGTCAGATCCTATATTGAAATAGAAGAGAAGCGAAGAACTGACCTAGGGATTGATCTCAGGGCAGCACCACTGGGACTTACTGACAATGAAGAATTAGCAGAAATAGGTATGATACCGTGCCAGATTTTAGATTGCACCAAACTGTTGTCATCCCTTGTCCAACAAGGGGTGGGACGTGGACCAGTGGTAAAGCGCCCGCCAGATGCACGGTATGTATGGGATCAATCTCCGTCCGTGGGCCCATTAGGCAATTTCTCATTCCAGCCAGTGCACAACGACTGGTATATCAAAAGTCCTGCTATGTGCTAACGTGTCTGTGGGATGGTGCATATAAAAGATCCCTTGCTGCTAATTGAAAAAGAGTAGCCCATGAAGTGGCAACAGCAGGTTTCCTCTATCCATATAATATGTGTGGTCCTTAACAAAATATCTGATGCCATATAATGATTAATAAAGTGTGTTGAGCGTCGTTAAATAAAATATTTCTTTCCTTCCCTTGTCCAACAGTTGCACCCAGTACATTCATGTCTGTGTTATCAGCAACATCGGGCAGTAGTGTGTTTGACCATTCTGCATTCGAGCAAATGATACACTACTATAACTTGAAGGGTGTTTCTATTTATCCATGCTGGGGTGTCGTTAAACATTCATCCATAATTATTATATGCTGAGACAGAAAAAACCCTTTTTGTGCTCAATTCAGTGAGATCTGAAGCCCTACCTTGTGGACTAATTCACTTTCTTTAAACTAGATTTAGTCATTATTTGTAACAGACTAACAAATGTGTCTTCCTTCTTTCTTTTATTTTAAGAGAGTGTGAGATACTTTTTACATTAAATTGTTTGTCTTTAATTTAGATACAGCGGGCAGCATGGCCCAGTGGTAGAGTGCCCGCCTGATGCGTGGTCGGTCTAGGATCGATCCCCGTCAGCTGACCACTGGGGTTTTTTCTCGACATAACCATATGTCCGACGCCGATATAACCATAATTAAAATGTGTTGAGTGCGTCGTTAAACAAACCAAAAAATAAAATAAAAATAATAAAAATAATTTAGATACATTATTGTGCATTTACTGAATATAACTGCCCATTTTATTTCAAACTGAACACACTCCAAATGCATTACTGTCATCTGGTAACAATTAATATGAGATTTATTCATATTTTCAATCAATTATTTCAAGTACCGGTATGATCTTTACATATGAAATTAGTTTCTTGTTAAATATTATTAGTTTTGAACTTAATATGTTAAACTGAAGGATAACCAGTGCATGTTGACAGCATTGAGAAAATTGTTCATATATGTTTCTTGCAGGTGAAGAAACAGCTGAGAGATACATAAGGGCCTTTCTGAGACATTCGTACCCCAGAATGTTTGAAGAGGGAATTTGGTGAGTGAATATTGATTAGGGTCTTGTTTCACGCAGAGATCTTACTGCTAAAATAACCGTAAATGCCAAACTGCCTTATGCACCTAGAGTGATTTGTAACTTCATACAATGAGGTCCAGTTCAGTAAGGTCCTTTGAAGCTAACACATTATTTATGAATTATTTCCCCTTGTTAACCAGACGGTGTGGTACTGTTATTCTTACATTCCTTGTTCCATTGAATCCAATGCCCCACGAATGGTATATCAAATTTTTTGGTGTGTTTAGTTGTTTCTAAAGGTCCTTTGAAACTAACACATTATAGGGTGTATACCACCAAATCAAATCCCATAGATGACAATAGTAACATATGTGGCTAAAACTCCTACCTGCAGCGTATCAATCAACATAAATGCCACGGATATAAATACTACCACCCCTCACACTTCAAGTAATCCAGAGAAAATTGGGGTTAGCTGCTCGGTTCTGAGATAATGGGTAGCGTCTATGACTACCCTAGTTTTGCACAAAATTTGAGCACTTTTTTTTACAGGTACCCCATACATGTTTCAAGCACAAGGCTACTTGACACATTGGTACTAGATGAAATAAAATTGCATATTTTTTTTACCCAGATAAAACTATTATTTTTTACAACCAACACACTCACATTTATAACCAATCACAGGACTTGTGATGTTTGCTTCTCTATCAAAAGTTTGGTGCACCTCGAACTTTGACCCAGCCGGAAGTTATTTGCTTTAGTACTACCTATATATGAGTTATTTCCCCTTGTTAACCAGATGGTTTGGTACTATTATTCTTACATTCCTTATTCCATTGAAGCCAATGCCCCACGAATGGTGTATCAAATTTGTTGGTGTGTTTAGTCGTTTCTGTTGGTAAAAGTGCATATAATAATCCCTTGTTGCTAATGGGGAAAATGTAGCAGGGTTTCTCTGAAGAGAGGCGGGATGTGCCCAGTGGTAAAGTGCTTGATCGATACGCAGTCGGTCTTGGATCGTTCCCCATTGGTGGACTCATTGGGCTATTTCTCCAATGCACCATGACTGGTTTATTAAAGACTGTGGTATGTACTACCCTGTCTGTGGGATGGTGCATATAAAAGATCCCTTGCTGCTAATCGAAAAGAGTAGTGATGTTGTTAAAAAAAGAAAGATATTTTTTAATGAATAAATTGTTTGTGTACCAAAATATAAACTGGACTGTATATTATGCTGATTTCAGTGCAATCAGTGATTACCTCACCACTGATGAAATGCTGGCAGATATTGCAAGAAATATTGGAATTGCCGATCTTATGTTATGTGCTGTGAGTAATTAAAAGACTTATTATTAAACAGCTCGGATTTTAATTTTACTAAATGATAAATTCATATGTTTGAGTTGTAGTATTTAATTTTATTATATGATAAATTCATTTGTTTGAGTTGTAGGAACATCTCTTTTAACTTGTTCATCTTTTTTTAAACCAGTATAACAATGTTTTGAATATCAATGAAGAATTTCATCGCAAAACACTGCTATATACATCCAATCCGAAAAACGTTTTATTCCAAACCACCATAAACACTACACCAGTTTGTCTGCAATCTGTGAAATATCCTCAGTCCATATCGTGTTTTGTTGAAAACTGAATTTGAACTTGTGTTTGTCTACGTGTGAACAGTGTCTGAGTGGTGTTTGCACAATGGTTTTTAATATGGCGATTATTGTGTTTTGCTATGAAACTCTTCATATATTCTGTGACTTTTGTGAAAATGTATTCAATTTTCTTTCAGGATTTCCCACCAGAAATCGAAACATTGAGTAAAACATTTAAAGCTGTTGTAGGTGCCCTTCATGAAGATCAGGTATAAATGCATTTTATTTAACATATTGTTCTCTTCTTTGTTTTTCTTCTTCAGTATTTTCTTATCTAGGACTTTCCTGTTTTAGCTTTGAGAGCAATATTCTATGTTCATGTCTGTTTTGTGGAACTACTCTCGAATAACAATATGGTTAAATTTTGCACAAGCATTTATAATTATATATATATTAATCAGTCCTTGGTTTTTGAAAATTACAGGTGAGTGGAATATCACACACCTCAATATGCTAAGGTGAGTGAAAAATCACTCTCCAAAATAAATAAAACAGGCAGTGTAGCTCCGCTTGGATTTTGACTGGTACATCTAAAAAATTGTGTATTAAATCAGTTTCCCCGATTTGTTCAACAAAGAGAAATACCAGTTTAATGACTGCATATGTTTTAAATTTTTGTTTTAATAAAAGGACCTTCCTATCAGCTAAATGAGCTATGAAATCTGTTGATTTTTGTAAACAGTGGAAATAAATATACCCATCTATTTTACTTGTGCTGTTTGTTGAGTGTAACGTGCACCATGTTTTTTACACTCATCAGATTGAAATTACGTGCATTGTACGAGTGCAATCGCACCCACACACCTTAAAAAGCAAGGTCCGATTCATAAAAAGTTATATTCAAAGGTAAAGTTTTAAAACAAATAAACCAAAAGATGACATTGTTGAATATGTCAACAGGGACAATATGGTTTGTCTCCATCTTTCCAGACATGTTCGCAATACCTGAAGATATTGAGCTAAAATTTTGGGAACTGCTTTACCACGTTAAGTTACAGATGACATTAGACTGGGGATTTGCCTAATGGTGACAGAGTTATGGCCTTTGAGCTTTGATATTAACATTTATTAGACACATTGCTTTAGAATTCTTGCTTAATTAAATATTGCGATAATTTGACACTATATAAAAACTGTTGATTTGTCTTGAATGATCACCTTTTAAAATGTAAGTGCAAGGCAGAATATGACAAAGTTCTTGGCAAAAATACACAAGCTTATTTCGTGAAAAAAAGTGTAAACAATTAATACTAACTAAAACTGTTTTAACTTCACTACTTTACAAAATAATTTGTATTAATTGACATTTTGTATTTTATGAAAATATAAACATTATGTATTTAATTAAGATAGACAATGTAAATAACTTTTGAGAATTTCTTTTAATTCTAAAGGGACAAAAGAAAGCAGCAGCATTTGTGAGAGATTTTGTCCTGCCGCAGCTGATTGGCAAAGATATCAATGAAATGTGGAATGTAGTTAATCCCATGGGCTTGCTAACAGCGGTCTTGAACAGTCAAGGCCAAGAACCACCTGAGCCCAGGTAAATATCATTAGGTACACATCACCTGCAAAATGCGAAAATATCTTTAGCAAAAAAATATGGGAGGGAAAATGGAACAAAGTCCACAGAAAAAAACATGCTGCAGAGAATTAAAAACTCAATGTCAGTCTATGGGCAATTGCAGGGGTTGGGTACAAATGTGTATCACTATTAACATTTATTTTCATAAAAGTATGGATGTTGCTTTGTGTAAATCACTGTTGATCACGCATTAGGACTATAAAAAAATTGTATTAAACATTACATACCTGAAACAGTCATCTTTTGGGGGGTTTTCTGTGTCCTGTCTATGGGAAAGTGGATATAGTCTAGAAGATGAAAACATTAAGTGAGTTTCATCTCAAATATTTGACATCCAGTAGTTGATGAAAAGTTAATAAGTGGTGTCATCAAACAAAACAAATGTTTTGTTTTCCATCTGAATTATTAAGTTTGTAACAATAAAAGGCAGTTTGAAAAAAATATTGATAAAATATATGTGAAGACAACACAGTTTTAACAACTGCTGAAAGTGTATACATATATCAGATAGTGATTTCCCTAGAAATTTGGCAAGGCATGGTAGGCCAAAAAAGTTTGGGTAATTTTCACCATTTTAGGGGCACTAGTTTTTCATTAAAAATACACAAAAATTAATTGAAATCAACATTAATGTAATTTATGTGCTTGCTTTAATAAATGAATGGCAAAAGATGTAAAGAGCATATTTTATTAATTAATAATACCTTTTTGGGCATTTTATAAAGGCAATTTTAGAATTAATTAGGCTTGTTAATCCTAGGGCAGCATGGTGCTGATTAAGGCAAGATAGTGCTAGACTATGAGGCATGTTGCTGCACCATGCTAAAACAAGATTTTTAATTTTTGTTTTAATAACAGGAAATGGAAGAAAATGTTTTATTTAATGACACACTCAACACATTTTATTTATGGTTATATGGTATCAGTTTTAAATAACAGTTCATGAGTACATTTGGTCAGAGTTGGAACTGATATGAAGTTGCAAAACTATGTCATGTAAAAAGTAGCATTTTATTTTGCTCCCGAGGATGTCAGCATTTAGCTGACAGAACATTGAGCTTTTTAACTTGAGATTTTTAATTGTGGTTTTTAAACAGAGACTTTATTTTATCAAAAAATAGTTAAAGCAGACCAGTTGAAACTTACTGAATTTGAAATTTTACTATAAACATAGGCGGGCTCCTAATTTTATAGAAGGGGACAGGCAGATTTTTGCATAAATTAAACATTGACCAAATCTGGATAATATATTTATTCATGTTTGCATCTATAGAGGGTTCCAAACAAATAACTACACATTTTTACACCAATTACAACTAATATTGTGAGTAGTATGATGGAAATAAATGGTGAAAATGTTTCAGGCCAGCTCATTTTGCCCAGATGTGAAGAGATCTGCTGCCCTTTTGACTATGAATGTGAAAATATTTTCTTTTATTTCAGACTGCTGTGGTCATCGGCCTCACAGTGCATGATGTCACTTTACTATGTGGGCATCTACAGCAACAAACAACTCATTGCCAAAGGTAAGTCATATATAAAACATAAGTTACTCGAAATACAAAAGATTATCTCAGGACAAAATTTAATATGAAAAGGAAGAATGTTTTTTTATTTAACGACGCACTCAGCACATTTTATTTATGGTTGGTTAAGGACCACACAGATATTGAGGGAGAAAACCACTGTTGCCACTTCATGAACTACTCTTTTTGATTAGCAGCTAGGGATCTTTTATATGCACCATACCATAGACAGGATAGTACATAACACAGCCATTGATGTACCAGTTATGGTGTACTGGCTGGAGCAATAATATGAAAAGTGTATAGTAATAGTATTGCTCACTGTGTGAAATAAAGTATTGGGAACATATTTCTTGTCAACTTCATCCTGACTTCAAACTAATGGCATTTTGTCCTATGATTGGTCCAAATGTTCCAAATTTAAATTGTTTAAAGGGACAGACTCTAGTTTCAATACATGAAAATTAGCACTAAGTTCAGTTGAATAAAGTTACAATTGAGTTAAAACATGAGTCTATGACTTTGAAATGGTGAAATACCCTCTAAAAATAGACTAATACTTCATAACTGTTACTTCTCAGATGCATGTGCATTTTTTAAAATATGAGAAATGATAATTAAAACACCAGAAACACTTCGAATGTACAGAAATTGATCATCTAAACCATAAAATCTAAGTAAAGTATGATTTCTTTTTTCAAAAATGGCTGTAATAGTAAAAAATATGCTTTAGTGTTTAAAAACTTGGGTATGTCCCTTTAAGAGGAGACAATACTACAACCAATCAGTTCCCAGAAAGGAAATCCCTTCTATGTCATAATTATGTTGATTGTGTTAACCCACCCATGGTATAAAATAGAGTTAAAATTGACTGAAATGGCTAAGCCAGTCATGCCGTCAAAGATTCTTCATGATATTGAGTTATAGTGTGTAACAAATGGCCATAATTATAAATGTACTAAACTGTCCCACTGACTATTACGCTCACAAATAACTAAAAATAACATTGTAAATTGGTTTTATTTCAGCACCGGGTGAGACGGTACTTATTGCAGAAGAAATGGCAGCTCGGAATGCATTAAAGAAGATTATGGGGACTGCAGACTACAGAGCACCTCTGCCACTGGGAAAGATGGCAGAAAACTTAAACTTGGACTATGATAAAAAGAACATTAGTGTAGGGGACATAACGGTTGATGAACAAAAGCTCTTACACTCTGCAGAAACAACAATGTGATGAAATGGGTCACAGTTTGGGGAGAAAGATAAATATTGTTGAAATTTCTTAGAGGTAGACTTTTGATGGATTTATTCAAATACAGGGGTGTAGTTGAAGCAAATGGTCCGCCTTCAGAACTAAAACATACAGGTTTCTGGTGGTGCAAAAACAAAAGAGAAAAAGTGTCCATTTTGTCCAGATCATGCTACGTACCTGAAATATGCAACATGAGTAAAGACAGAATCTTGTGTGGGTAAACTGTCTGTATTTTGCTCATTGGATAAGTAACCATATATTCAAGAATGTTACGGTACTAAATTCTTGATGGAAACAAAAAAAGAGTGAGTGTGACTTATGTGTATATATATATATAAAATATTAACAATGATAAAATGTTTGTTTTGTTTATGTTATTAATCTTCTTCAAACAAAATGTATACTACAGCGAGATTAAAAATGTAGCAGTTTTCTTCTCTAAGAGGATATGTCAGAATTACAAAATATATGTCATTGAATAGCCGATAATTAATATATCAATGTGCTCTAGTGGTATTGTTGAACAAAAACAAACTTTAAACTCGTGTCACAAAAGGATTTTGAAACTAGTACATCATGTATGGTCATAATTTACATTATGGCTACAACCTTTTACTAATAAAATGTCTTTAAATTACCAACAATAATCTATATATCTGAAAATTGGCTAAATAAAATATTGTGACCTTCAAGGAATAAAATAGTCTTGATGGTTAATTTATTAGGTTTAAGGCTAGTAGGTTCTTGGTTTGTATCCAAGTAATCACTCACAATAAGTGTACATTTCAGTCCGGAGACTCTTGTCTTACTACTAACCTCCATCTTGGACAATAAATGTGTTTTGTTTAATGACACCACTAAAGCACATTCATTTATTAATCAGTGGCTATTGGATGTCAAACACTTGGTAACTTTGACATGTAGGAAACCCAACTACATGTTTTTATTGGAAGCAAGGGATCTTTTATATGCACCATCCTACAGACAGGATAACATGGCCTTTGATATACCCGTCGTGGTGCAATGGCTAAAACGAGAGAAAAAACCAATGCTGCACCACTGCATCAAAGGTTGTTGCATGTACTATCAAGGAGGAAACTGCAGATGGAATAGGCATTGAAACCAGTATTAATAGTGTTTGGTAACGGGTTAGGACAATGTTCTGGCCTGGTCACCTGTGGGTTACAACACATTTATAA
The DNA here is from genome assembly GCA_016106625.1 of Dracogyra subfuscus. Classification (NCBI taxonomy): domain Eukaryota; kingdom Metazoa; phylum Mollusca; class Gastropoda; order Neomphalida; family Peltospiridae; genus Dracogyra; species Dracogyra subfuscus. The sequence continues at coordinate 27,578 of JAECMU010077667.1, forward strand.
AGTTTACAATTCCCAATATTATTACATGTACTATAAAATCACTTAGTAAATACACCGATATTCTGTTATTCATATCATTGTTCTTATTGTACCAGTACGTTTATGTGTACCTTATATTTGATATACCAAACAAGTGATTAAAATTTAGGTGGGGTAGTACTTTGTTGTAATTGCTGATGCTCTCTTTCAATGTTTATAAAGTTTGTTTTATTTAACGACACCACTAGAGCACATTGATTTTTTTATCTTATCATTGTCTATTGGACATCAAACATATGGTCATTCTGACACTTTTATTTTTTAGAGGAAACCCGCTGTTGCCACATAGGCTACTCTTTTATGATAGGCAGGAAGGGATCTTTTAATTGTACTTCCCACAGACAGGATAGCACAAACCATGGCCTTTGTTGAACCAGTTATGGATCACTGGTCGGTGCAAGTGGTTTACACCACTGAGCCTTGTGATGCATTCACTCAGGGTTTGGAGTCGATATCTGGATGAAAAAATGTCCATGCCTCGACTGGGATCCAAACCCAGTACCTACCAGCCAGCCTGTAGTCCAATGACTTAACCACTGCACCACCGAGGGTGGTGTCGATGTTTTTTAAATATATGCTTAAGACTGAAAATACAAATGAAGAAACAATCACCTGATCCAGTATTTTACTTAATTTATATTTTTTTGTTTTTAGTTTAAAGTAAATAAATTAACACTGCAGTACAGTATAATTTTAATTTCAACAAGAAATCTCTGCTATAAATGGAAGAAATTTGATATATGCTAACAAACATATAATTGTACAAAATATGATCAATAAAAGACTTGTGCTTTTATATCATTCATGTAAATACTGAAAATAGATATTGCATAACAGTCTGTGCTTTCTTTAAGTAAACCTCTGTACAATGAAAATTGCTAAATAAATTGAAAAAACAATTGTTTTATTTTAAAGTGTTAAACTATAATTATTGGTACACTTTGTTTTTATATTAATTTAAATTTGTAGATATTTAACTATTTTAATTCCTGGGAGAAATTTCTGTTTGCTTGTAAGTTTTTGTTTGTTTAAAGTCCAACATTAAATTTAAAGGTTAATTAGTCCATTAGAAAGTATTTTCTTGTTTCCTGGAATTTGTTTCCAATAATCATTGCCATCTTTGGATGGATATTGTAAACCAATGTTTGAAGCTGCTCACATGACTGTTTAATTAACTCATATTACTCATATTATTTAGATTAAATTCCAGTAGAAGACAGAGTGATTGCATTTTACTGAGATCATCAAAATGTATATAAAAATAAAATGTAAATAGTATTTAATTGTATCAAAAGCAAGTTTTTACCCTATAAATTTATTGCACCAAGTTTTCAGATATGTATTTTATTTTTCAGCTCTTTTTTTTAATGCATAAAATTGGGTCACAGTAAACTAAAATGCTAAAAACAAATTACCTTTATTTAAGTATTGTACATTTCCAACTGTATTAGGACCATTTCATTATAGACTGTGTGCTCACTATAATATCAAATATGGAAGACTGTTTATTAAACGCACTATGTCACAGATGGTTGACCTAATTACTGACCTAACAAGGAATTGTATGACAA
>JAECMU010077674.1:0-12873 GCA_016106625.1 Dracogyra subfuscus
ATTTTACGTTTACGTGCAAAATTAGGCTTACGATGTTTTGTGAAATTGGTCCCAAAAATACACCTAGCCGTGGAATTTTTTTAAGGGGAGTGACTAATTGATCCCCTAAGTATGATCATGGGGAGCAATTTAAGATCACACCACACTGAGCACCAATATTTAATCCTTAAGTTTTATAGTACTAATTTCCTGTTGTTAAAATTTACCAGCCAAGTGAAAAAACAAAAAGACTCCTGGAAACCCATTTCCTGGAAGTGACGGCGATCCAGGTTGATAATTCACCTTAAACGACAAGGTGTTAGACAGTATATTGTAAAGTGTATATTAAAGGGACATTCCTGCGTTTGCTGCACTTTTTAAGATTTTTTATTTTATTTTTTGTTTTGTTTAACGACGCACTCAACACATTATAATTACGGATATATCGGACATATGGATATGTCGAGAGAAAAAAACCCAGTGGTTAGCTGACGGGGATCGACTAAAAGATACTTTTTTAACGATAGTAATTACATATCAAATATATTTTTCTGCATAAAATATTAGTGACTGTATATTAAACGTGTTTCTGATCGTTTTAATATTTGTACTAGGTTAAATTTCATCTTTTTTCCTAAAAATATTGCTTTTTGGTACGTACGAAATTATTTGAAGGCAAAATCCAGTTTAGGCTTCTTACAAATATTAAGACGACCAGAAACACATTGATTATACAGAAACTGATATTCTAAACAAAATTATATATTTAATATGTAAGTTTAATTGTAGAAAAATTGTATTAGTCGGAAACATCTTACAATGCAGCAAACTCAGGAATGTCCCTTTAATCGAAAGTCGTAAAAATCCATAATGATTATTATTCTACTTTTAAGAATATTCAATGTCGTGTCTTTCACAAGACAAGAGTCTAAAAGACGTATACCAGATATAGTTAACTATGTTTTGTTTAAGGATACCACTAGAGCAAAAACAAGATATGACAGAGTCGCAATGGTTTGCAGCCACGTATCACTCCCGACGACAATGTGTATAGTTCCCACATCGTCTGTAGGAGAACTGACACTATTATAGTGTGCCAGTAAATAATTAATACGTCTGAATCGTTTTAGCCCTAATTTAAAGATTTGCTACAACACCGATACGTCTGGTACGCTTACTTACTTATATACAATGCAGTTCCAACAAAGAACTGTAAAAGCTTCTTTAAAGGCATATTGTCACAGACCACTGACCTATTTAATGGTTTAACAAAGTATTACCTGAACAAAAATAATTTGATTTATCCCTAAATATACTTTATTCAACCATCTTCATAACCACCATACTCCATTTTTTAATTATATTTTGTAAAAATAATTGAATTATGACAATGGTCCATAATTCAAAAACTAAAATTGCCGAGAAGGTTGACATGGATTTCACTCCGTCATGGTTCAATTAAGGTGATGCGATAGCTAGAGATTTGGTTTCCAACAAATTATTCTAATACAGACTTCGTCTCGTCCCTAAATCCAAATTTTGTGATAAATCCTTATAGTTAACAACGAAACACAATGATATTATCCCCCTAAATGTAATTTGTATTTATTATCTATGTTTAGAGAAATAAGGTCCTTAAATCCGTGACAGCATGCCTCTAAGCTAATGTAAACTGAAACAGAATAGACACGTGACCCACGAGTGGACAGGGGGATTGTTGTTTTTTACTGTAACAAATTCAGTGATATTTCAAAGGTACGTGATGTCATGCCTGCGGTAAAACACGTGTAAATTAGCTTTTAAGTACAGTTAGGTCATTTTTTAGAATAACTGATCACAGGAGATAACAACAAATATATTTATTTTATTTAAACATGGCATAAGGCACCCTCTAGGTATAAACATATTAATTACTGCCATCAATTCTGAAATAGCTGTTGAAGAAATTAATAGTAACACAATGGCGAATTCTTATTCTTGTTTTCCCACGCGTAAGCCACATCTGACCGCCACAATGTCATATTAAGCAAGAGTTCTCTCTCAAGCTGGATTTTATTAAAGAAGAACATAAAAGATAATCACACTGAAAAAAGTTATTTAAATGTAAACATAAAACTACAAAAAACATAATTAACAAATTCTTCTTTATCGTGAATCGACCTCTTACACTTTAAACATCCTTAATTTGTGGGCTGACGCGGCACGTTTATGACCCGTGCCTCGAACAGAGAAAGTTAATGTAATAATTGTTTATTTGATACTACAAAGCTATTCACCAAAGTGTGTGTTTAATCCCGTACCTGACGTTAAACAGGAAAAAAGAGAGATTTTTATCTAGCTGCAAACAAAGTGCTTTATTACGACTAGCTTTACAAGAAAATACTCCCGAGTAATCTGAATGCATGCCGTGAAAGTTATGGCTTTGCGTTCTCCTTTGTCATTGCGCAGAGTAGCGTGTAATATCATATACACCTCTTTTTTATCACCGACAAAACACATACCCGTGCGTACCACCCTGGTCGTGGTCTTTTTCTCTCTTCCTTTATTCCGCGCATGCTCGAGAGCCATCTTGAAAGTCTTGACCACGTGTTTTCGTTATTAAATATCTCCGCATCCAGCCGTCTGTTTGATAAATGCAATCTGGGGATGTCCCCGGTGGAGGTAATAACCGGCTAACTAAGGGTTTCATAGGATCAAATTTGTGCAAGACCATTGAGGACCGTATTGATCGGACATGGCGTTGGACAATGGCCTATGGCCGATGTAGGTGGAGGCACGCGACTTACCTAAGCGTGGCACAGAAATCATGCGTGTACTTGTCCAATTTAATGTTGGGCGCAAATTATGGGTCCAGTTTAATGTCCCGTGATGCTCCGTGTGTCCACCGGTCGCTCTTTGGTGAACCGCTGCACTGCGTATGGTGCCTTGTATGTCGAAATGCCAGAAACATGCGCGTGGTACGTCCAGCATGGCAATTAGGACATGGCGGGAGGTAATTTAAAAACATCCATAATGAAGAGAAAAAAAGAAGAAGAGAAAAGCGATAGGCGTTTGTTTTTAATCATTCGGCATGTTTTAAAACTCGATCTCTCCGGACGACTTTCATTTCCAACAAAATTGATGACTGTCTCGTGCGCGGCACGTGCCGTAGCATTGTGGGATTTGTTTTGTCTGCTTCCGTTTTTCCCACAAGTGTCACGGGTCATTCGAGGTGGCGAGTCTCCCTGTGACTAACTGCTACAGTCCAACCAGTGTTAAGTAGGCACTGAAAATGAAACATAGTGAAGTTTTATCTTATATCAACTGCCAGACAGAGTTGTGCTATGTACTAGACGACTTGGGAGCACACGTCTACGTATAGCTACAATCTTAATGTTTATACAATTATTTTGTATCCTTTCTATTATTTAAGACAGACAATCCGTTTTCGTGTTCTTACCACCAAATGCCATGCATGAATATCATTTCGCTACACTCACTATTCTAAATCACCTAAAATGCATTATTCTTCATTTTAAAACTCAAAAGCGGGTCCATGTTCCATAATCTTATGTTACACAGTATTAAAGCGACATACCCAATACTTAAAGACTGCAACATATATTCCATTATTACACTCTGAGAAGTAACGGTTATCGGGTCAATCTCTATTTGTTTTGACGATATGTTCCTGTTAAAGTATAACATACTTAGGTTTACTATGCTATAACAGTATACTGATTGTTTTATTGACTGCAACATATATTCCATTATTACACTCTGAGAAGTAAAGGTTATCGAGTCAATCTCTATTTATTTTGACGATATGTTCCTGTTAAAGTATAACATACTTAGGTTTACTATGCTATAACAGTATACTGATTGTTTTATTGACTGCAACATATATTCCATTATTACACTCTGAGAAGTAAAGGTTATCGAGTCAATCTCTATTGATTTTGGCGATATGTTCCTGTTAAAGTATAACAGACTTTAGTTTTACTATGCTATAACAGTATACTGATCGTTTTATTAACTGCGACATAAATTCAATTATTACACTCTGACAAGTAACGGTTATCGAGTCAGTCTCTGTTTGTTTTGACGATATGTTCCTGTTAAAGTATAACACAGTTTAGTTTTACTATGCTATAACAGTATACTGATCGTTGTATTGACTGCGACATATATTCCATTATTACACTCTGAGAAGTAAAGGTTATCGGGTCAGTCTCTATTTGTTTTGACGATATGTTTCTGTTAAAGTATAACAGACTTTATTTTTACTATGCTATAACAGTATACTGATCGTTTTATTGATCAAACTTAGTGTCCAGTTTCAAGGGCTAAAAGTTGGGTCTGCGCCTTTAAGTATGAAAAAGAATAGCCCATGAAGTGGCGACAGCGGGTTTCCTCTCTCAATATCTGTGTGGTTCTTAACCATATGTCCGACACCATATACTAGTAATCGTAAATAAAATGTGCTGAGTGCGTCGTTAAATTAAAAAAAAACCCAACCCTTTCCTTCCTTTATGTATGAAGGCAGATGACATAACCGTTGTTAGCGACACGTATGAGTTTTATATTAAAGCTGTAGTTATATTTTGTATGACAAATAAGTGTATGACTAATGGGAGGATACCAACAGAGATGAAAAGGTTTTTATATTCAGTTTCGCATAAACAGGTAACATACATAGCCTTTGGTGTACCAATGGCAGTTCACCAGTTTGGACGGAGAGAAATAAAACACGGACCCACTAAGTTGATCGATCGTACAGCCTCCCTCTTCCCCCACCCGTTTGTCCTCGGTGGTGTAGTGATTAAGGAATCGGTCCTAAGGGTGGTAGGGACTGGGTTTGCATCTCGATTCCGGTTCCAACCCAGAGATAGTTTAACAATGGGTAGCTTTAAAACCACTACACCGACTCCCCTTTCACCAAACAACTAACCACTAACCAACTGTTATGGATAGACAGTCCAAATAACTGAGGTATGTTTTCGGGACAGCATGTTTGAACCTAAATTGGATATAAGCATTAAAATAAATATAAATATAGACGTACCAACACCAAGGTCTATAGTGAAAGAGGAGCAATGAAGAAGTCCACACACCCCATCATACAGACTGGAATTCTGATGTAGCTTGTGAATGTTAAATTTGTTTTGTTTAACGACACCACTAGGACTAATTATTTATTAACAATCGGTCATTGGATGTAAAAAAGTTGGTAATTTTGACATACAGGATTCGAGAAGAAACCCGCTACATATTTCCATTAGTAGCAAGGGATCGTGTATATGCACATCCCACTGGCAAGACAGCACATACCACCGTCTCTGGAGCGACAAATAGCCCAACTGTATTGAGTTTCTAAAGATACTAGACCAACCAAGAGTACATAGAACGTAACTGTGTATGGTACTAGACGTATCATACAATGATTTGTTTTACTTAACGACCCCACTGGAGCACATTGATTAATTAATCGTCGGTTTGGTAATTGTGACACGTCTTTAGAGGAAGCCAGCTACACTGTTTTCCATATCATCTTTTATTTCAATTGACATACACAGATAGGACGACATATACAAACGTTTTTGATATACTATACAATTACGTCAGAAAAGCGTAGACATTAACATAAAATCTTGTTTATATATATATATATCTGACGCCATATAACCGTAAATAAAATGTGTTGAGTGCGTCGTTAAATAAAACATTTCTTTATATATATATATATCTGTGTGTGTGTGGCCTATATCTACTACAATTGATTATTTTTGACAAAATTAAGATGTTCTCTTTAGACAGGTGAATGTTAAACAGAGTTAATTATATTTACATATCCACAGACACTGTCAAATCATCCACTTTTAGAAATTTATAGAGTTAAAGAAAACTTAAATCTTTTATCATCTACGAAGCCAAATCGTATCAGTTTATAAAACCCAGAATGTCATCTGTTAAAATCCTTTATGTTGTCAATGGCGGTGTTTACAGGCTGCAGGCACGCTTCAGAGAAGAACAAAACGTCCTGTCAAAGGATTCGCCAAGTGATTGTGGTCCTGTAAGCGATACAGTGAGTAGGTAAACGCTGCCGCTCTGTCCTCGACTACCCAAGAGTGGATAGACCCAGCAGGGGGAACACTCCACCGTGAAGAACATACTATTCCCTTCACACGACCCTGTCCATCACTTTGACTAAGAGAACCGGGGCGATGCGGTCTCAAAGAATCCAACAAACACTCTTGAACATGGTCGCTGTGTTAAGGGAAAAGACACAAATAAAGACCTTCTTCACATAGTCATTAGTATGGAACGGTCAGATGGGATGTTTTGTAGATACTGTCGTGCGTTGCATGCCATTGTTAGGACGTTTCCGACTAGACGAATCGTCTTAACGACTAGAAGTACATATTAAAGCAAGTCTATCTATATATCTGTCTGTCTGTCTGTCTATATATATATCTAGATATTTGTCTATCTATCTATCCACAGACACACACACACACACACACACACACANCACACACACACACACACACGCGCGCGCGCGCACACACACACACACACACACACACACACACATAGATATAGATATATATATATCTTTATATTCTCTATGGGTTTTTAAAAATTATCGTAATGCAAAGTTCATTTTAATCTTAGCTTAGATGACTAGGTCAACCAGAATCTCATAGTATTTACAGACCAGCGTATTCTAAAAAAAAGAAGAGAAAAATTCATAATATAATATTAATGGGTAATTGGCTCTATGGGTCCGGAAACTGAAACCTGGCAGCAAACTTACTAGTATTTTTGATGCCTGACCGAAAGAATTCCATTAAAGGCGCATATTGTATGTTCATACACTTTCACAGAAGTTATACATTACTGCATTTACAGGTTGGGATTTGTTTTGGTGTATTTTTGCTTAAATGTATTATTTGGGTTAAACGCATTATTTTTTGTTTGTTTGTGTGTTTTGTTTGAATGTTTGTTTGTGTTTGTGTTTGTGTGTTTTGTTTGAATGTTTGTTTGTGTTTGTGTTTTTTTGTGTGTTTGTGATAGATAGAAGGAAGGATGGAAGGAAATGTTTTATTTAACGACGCACTCAGCACATTTTATTTACGGCTATATAGCGTCAGCCATATGGTTAAGGACCACACGGATATTGAGAGAGGAAACCCGCTGTCGCCACTTCATGGGCTACTCTTTTCGATCAGCAGCAAGGGATCTTTTATATGCACCATCCCACAAACATGATAGTACATACCACGGCCTTTGTTACACCTGTTGTGGAGCACTGACTGGAGCGAGAAATAACCAAATGGGTCCACCAACGAGGATCGATCCTAGACCGACCGTGCATCAAGTGAACGCTTAACTACTGGGCTATGTCCCGCCATTTATTTTCAGATAGAGACACATTGTCTTTAAAATAATAGCAATATATGCTTATGCTAAGGTTACAGGTGTGTTGTCATTTGTTTGGTTGTTTTGTGTTATTTTGTGGGATTTTTTTAGGAGGATAAAAACTGTGTTAACGTGCCCATATCCTTCAATAAGTTCGGGTACCTCAATCCCGATACCGGTCTCTGGTCGCAGCCGGTTTAAAGCTGCATTGTCTGGTTTCAATCGTATACATTCAAGTTCTAAGTTCAAATACAAGCATAACTGCACTTTTAATTCACTCGCGAATTGTCGTCATTAACGCATATCGTCAAATGCTAAGTTGGCCAGTTAGAACAATGTTCGCCATTTTGTAATACCGTATGGATTCTAGCAGTCATTCCTCGCAGCCAATTACGTTAGCAGCAGACACGCATGGCGACGTTCTAAACCCCGGCCTTTTATAATGCGTGTTGTGATGTAATTTATACGAAACTAGTTGAACATCCTATATTTCCGTAGTACAGAAGGATTTTTAAAGTGATACTTCAGATATTATAAAGTGCTTAAGAAAATGGTTAAGTTGTATTTATACGGATATTAGTAACAATAAGACTGTGAAAATGAGTCTTGGTTGTCATTTTGTTTTTGTGTTGTTTTTATATGAAGATACTCTTTAAAACTCTTAGCATTTTCAGTTGTAGTGAATAATAAAAATTAGCATAACAGTGTGTTTAAAAGTGTGAAATACAGGTAGCAATCGAAAGGCATACGAATTCGATGTTTATAACGTCGACACGAGTGCTGAAATTGACTGCTATCGTAATTGTCTGCTAGGAATTGACTGCTCGGTTTTTGTAATGCAACACTAGCCGAACCATAATATTTTTAGCCCAGTGGGGGCCCGCCAAAAGTGTCCTACTTTCAAAATTCTGGGTATATTTTTAACTTGGAAAAGCCAATGTAGTGAAACAAATTCAGACTGTGGCGTCTTATATGCACCAAATCTAATGGGATTTTCTGTTCTATATGCTTAAATAATAAAAAAAATATTCCAGACAGTGCCGCTTTAAGGATACGCGGGGCCTGTAGCAAGTCCTGCTTCCCAGGATATATATATATTTTACAATCCTGTCGGGGAGACAAAAATGTCATAAGGAAAATAAATGTACACATCTACGTGTGCTATTAGGTTAAACCAGCTCTGTCTCTGACATGACATGACAGAAAGTTATTTAATTAATAAGACCAAGTTTGATATTACTCTAAAAAGCAGGGGATGTGCTTAAGACTAAATGTTTTGGCTCTTTCATATTGTCAGAATAATAATTAAAATATATAATATTTCCAAAACTACAAAAAATAAATACATCATAAGAGTTTTGGTAGTAGTAGTAGCAGCAGGTCTAGTAGTAGTTGACGTAGTAGTAGCTTTAGTAGTAGTAGTAGTAGTAGTAGTAGTAGTAGTAGTAGTAGTAGTAGTAGTAAAAGTGACACTTAATTTATACCAACTGGTCAGTTGGCACAATATAAAAATCTAATAAGAATTAAATTTTAAGTAAAAGTAAACTGACGATCAAAAGAAAGTATACCAACTATTTTTATTATAAATAAACACTATACACGTTCATGGAAGGTTAGACAGGTTCCAGTATTGTTCGTTATAATGCAATCAATGACGAATAGTCGCACATTGTTGCGTTTGGGCGATGCCGCGCGTGCAAACTGAGTTTATTCATCAAATTTATACTGCACGAGAAACATGATACTCCTGCACATAAGAGTGCAAAAAGGGTGCCATTGCTTAGAACATGCTTCATTGAACAGTAAAACAACCGAGAACATGGCAAGGCTAACTGCGAGAGAGAGACAGAGAGAGAGAGAGAGAGAGACAGAGAGAGAGAGAGAGAGAGAGAGAGAGAGAGAGAGAGAGAGAGAGAGAGAGAGAATTATTGGTATGGTGCAGTTGTGTGCTAGGTATGCCCATGTGGCAAGAATTTCACACAATTAACGAGCACCAGGTTACAGGGTGACTGGCAGGACTGCAGACAGTCCATGAAGCGGAAGACCCCGCGTCACAACAGCCAACGAATCATTGAATCATTGAATGTTTAACGACACCCCATCACGAAAAATACATCAGCTATTGGTTGTCAAACTATGGTAAAAGGAAAACAGTAAATGGTAAATCACATCAATATAAAAAATAAAGAAAGAAATATTTTATTTAACGACGCACTCAACATATTTTTATTTTATTTTATGGTTATATGGCGTTATATCAATATAACAACTCAAGGTTTAAACAAAAACAGTGTAAAGAACTGTGCAAACATATAAATATCACAGTATGTTAACGATACTGAATTGTACTCTAAACTTCAATTTGTGCTGTATTGACCATTCTCAAAGAGAATGTTACACCTGCACCACAGTGAGGTTACATCACGCGCAGAGGCAACAGCCAACGAGGACCGCCATCTCCACATCTTACACTTACGTAACAGATTCCTCATTATGACGTCATCTGTAGCGACTGGCCTTGGACATGACATCAGTTGTCACACTGTACGTCATCGACTACGACATCATGGTATCAGGGCCTATCGACCATTCAGAGGGATGACATTGACGAGGACCACTGGAACTGGCAACGTGTACTGTTTTCTGATGAGAGCTGGTTTCAGTTATCCAGAGCTCATGGCAGGACTCGGATATACCAACGTGCAGGCGAGAGAACAGCTTCGTGCTGTCTTCAGGAAACTGAACCATTTGGTGGTGGATTTGTGATGGTTTGGGGTGGTATCTGTGACTAACAGCGGACCTAGCGTATTGTCATTGACAAAAATCTGTTTGACGTCGGGTCCATGCTTGCGTACTTGCACATGATAGACACACATGTTCTTTGTGGTCAAATGTATTCACCATCGTTATGAGTAGTCCTTTATGGAATTGCACATTTCACCCCTAGTGCTCTTGTGAACAGTGATATTATCATTTTATTGGTTGTTTATAATTCTAGAAAGGCTATCGGTTTATTGATGAATGAATGAATGAATGAATAAATGTTTAACGACACCCCAACACGAAAAATACATCGGCTATTGGATGTCACACTATGGTAATGGGTTTATTGATGAATGCGATCAAGAGCTACCATATTTTATACCACCTATCAACATTGGCCAATGAAGCCAGTGCTCAACACTAATGACATGTGTTTTGTAAGGATTAAATATGTCCCTGAAATCTGAATGGTTTACACCTGAATGTAGGATATTGTATAACACATATAGTGCTCTTTAATGCTTCAAGTTTGAGGTACGAATTTAAAAGAGACGAAGACAAATTAAGTTTGATTTCCGGTTTAGACATTTCCGGTAGAGAAAAACGTTATTCAAACGATGTGGAGACATGTGTTCTATCATAGTGCGTGGTGTTATATCTTGTGGTGGACAACTTTGTGTAGTGAAAATAAATAGTGAATTGAAACGTTTGCATTAGTTTATATGGTCCCGCGAAGCGGATGCAAGTTGGATCAGAACCGGATGGTGAGATTTTTGTGAATTGAACACGAATTTGCAAAAATTCAAAAATGACTTCCACATCAGAAAAATATGGATTTGCAGATACTTTTGGAACGAAGGCGTGTTTCCAGAATGAGATATACTAAATTTGAAAAAAACCAGTACAGTATCATTGTGATAAAACTAACTATTTAATAGAAGATAACGGGGAGAATGATGACATTGAATGATCAGTACGTTGTGCGGTAATAGCGATGGACAAATTGTGTAACGTTTACAGTGAATTACAAGAAGTGCAAATGCAAATAGATTATCATGCTGATTATTGTGATATAATTGAGTCGATGGAATGAATGAATGAACGAACGAATGAATGAATGAATGAATATTTAACGGCACACGTGTTCTTTGTGGTCCAATGTATTCACCTTCGTTATGAGTAGTCCTTTATAGAATTGCACATTTCACCCCTAGTGATCTTGTGAAGCACGAAAAATACATCGGTTATTGGGTGTCACACTATGGTAATGGCGTACACATGAAATGTTAAATAACATCAATATAAAAATTCAAGGTTAAACAAAAACAGTGCAAAGACCTGTACAAAAACACAAATATCACAGGTGGAAAATGGAATGAATTAATGAATTAATGCATGTTTAACGACATCCCAGCACGAGGTGGATAATGGAATATCTTACTAAACAATTTGCTGCAGAGCTGACAGTGCCAAAGTAAGTGATATGGTATTGGTAGCCGATGACAATGTGATGTAAAACCAGTGGGTAATTGGACAAATTGAAAGCATTCATCCTGTACGTAGTGGATTAGTTTGATCAGTGACGGTAAAACAAAAAGTTGTATCAGAAGATCTATGCAAAGACTGAGATTGTTGGATGCAGCTAATGAAAATGTGATTTAAACCATTAACAATATTGTGGCAATCAGTATTCTCAAGTTAATATTGTGACAATCTATATATGAAAATTAGATTGCCAAAGGGGAGTGTTCCTTAATGTTAAAGTTTGAATGAATGAATGAATGAATGAATGAATGTTTAACAACACCCCAGCACGAAAAATACATCGGCTATTGGGTATCAAACTATGGTAAACTGCAACAAAAGTGTGATGATCAACATCAATATAAAAAGTCAATATATAAATAAAAACAGCGTAAAGAACTGATCAAAAAACATAAATATCACAGTCTTCCTGCATTAATTTAAGTTTGATAAAATAAGTTGATGGAAGGAAATAAGTTGATGGAAGGAAATCAGTTGGGAGATCTTGCGTAAATGTAAGCCAAAGGGATTTTATCAGCACTTTAGAAAAACAAAAATTAATTTCAATAACATTACATTAACTGATTTTTGGTTCAACCATTTTAAGAAAGTAACTACTGGAGAGGTTTTTTTGTGTGTTGTTGTTGTTGTTGTTTAACGACGCACTCAACACATTAGAATTACGGTTATATCGGCGTCGGACATATGGTTATGTCGAGAAAACCCCCGAGTGGGTAGCTGACGGGGATCGATCCTAGACCGACCGCGCATCAGGCGGACAATGTACCACTGGGCTATGCTGCCCGCTCTACTGGAGAGTCTGCCAAGTGAGAATAATAACTGAGTTGTTCAGTGTTATTACAATTTTAAAACGTAATAAGAGTCATGTTCTTGATGGAATACGAAATAAGTTTCTTATTCAATTTAGTAACATATTACTACGTATAATTTGCATATATTTAATCTAATACTTAATTCAGGTGTTTTTTCCAACATCGTGGTCCCACGATGTTATTATACAAATTGTAGTTTTTGTTTTTGTTTTTTTTTTAAATGTTTTTATTTAAGGAATATGAATGCATACGTGAATTAAGGAGTGTCACCAAAGTAAGTTTGCTTAAATGTCAATAACCTAGTGCCGTAACCTCGATTAATTTACATCTAATTTGCAAAGTTATCAAATTCTTCAAGTATGTGATCAAGGAA
>JAECMU010077709.1:0-15064 GCA_016106625.1 Dracogyra subfuscus
GGGATAGACATGCTCGAAACCTTCGTGGTATAGGAGCATGTAAATATTTTATTGATTGATTGGAGTGTTTTGCATCTAAGCTCTTCACATGTCTGCCTGTTTTTGTATAATTTGTATTATTTAAGTTCCAGTTGAATATTTGCAAATAAATATAACCTGTTATGTCTGTGTAAAGCGTGAAGTAAATTGATTTAGTGAACAAATAAAAATTAGAGTACACAATTTTCCAAAGCCTGAATTTATATTACACATATCGCTCGTAAATTGAGAAAATAAATTGGCAACTGATATGAATCACTATTTTGACAGATACACTTCTCTTTGTTTATATTGTTATCCATTCATTATTTTTTTTATATATTAACTTCACATTATCTAAATGTTAAATTTTAAAATATGCTTGAGATTGCAGCAATATATTTCACATCATTCATGTACATGTAGGTGTTTGCACATAGGGTCTTCACAAGTACTTGGGCATGGGCCAAGTCTAGCAAGAATTGAGTCTGTTCACAGGACTCGAGTACTCTTGTAAAGAAGAGAACTTTCATTTAATTATATTTTCTGAATGTAATTTTATCATTATGCTTTCCGCCGGTTACCTTATAGAGCTATATGTTTTTTGTGTTTTGTTTAATGACGCACTCAACACATTTTAACTATGGTTATATCGGCGTCGGACATATGGTTATGTCGAGAGAAAAACCCAGTGGTTAGCTGACGGGGATCGATCCTAGACCGACCGCGCATCAGGCGGGCACTGTACCACTGGGCTGGGCTGCCCGCTTTATAGAGCTATGAGACATGAAGAGAAACAAAAGTTGAATGTGTGGATTACAGTATTACAGTGGCATGGTTTGGCATCCATGTTCAGCGCTGGAATTAAGATGCATAATGCTGTTTTACTTTATCCCTTAGTCTCATTATCATCTACTCTGGTCTGGGTCGGGTTTGACTCATGAGTCCAATATTTTGGACTCGTGGAGGCCTGTTTACACATGGTTCTGTTTTTTAAGTGCTAGGATATACATGTAATTAGATGTAATGTCTTTGTGCATATATCCAAACAAGGTTAAATAACTCCTGGTGTTCTGTATTTTACAGGAGTCCTACTTTCACTGGATGTTTGGTGTGGAGGAACCAGATTTCTATGGTGCTCTGGATGTGAAGACAGGGAAAGCAATTCTCTTCGCTCCCAAGCTCCCTGACTCGTATGCAGTGTGGATGGGAAGGTGATTTTAGTGTTTATAATAGCAACAAAAATACAAAAGTTAATATTACATAATACAAAAGTCATATATAACATATAGCTTTGATAAATTGCAGAATTATCATTCATCTTAAAAATATGTATATTTTGCAACAACAGTTTGCTCCATATGCTCTAGTGGTGTCATTAAACAAAACAAACAAACTGAATTTGCTCCAGACTCCTTAGGCCAACTTTAACAAAGGCAACTATTTTCTGTGTTCCCTTTTTCAGTCATACCTTTTTCTTGTTGTTTTTTCACTGTTAGTTTGTTATGCAGTAGTTTTTTTTAAAGAAGTGAAATAATACAGTATTACTCACAAATATGGCAAGTCTGCTACATTTATATTGAAAAACAGAATTATAAAACAATTTTCTTAGCTTCAGATTTGTTATTCTATTTTGTTTTCTATAGGTTGTTGTCCCCTGATGACTTCAAAACATGTTATGGCGTGGACGAGGTTTATTTTACAACAGACGTAGGTTTTTCTTGGTTTCTATTTTATTCAATAATGAATGCCAATTTAAATAAGTCTATTTTTTTTGGTTTGTTTAACGACGCACTCAACACATTTTAATCACAGTTATATCGGCGTCAGACATATGATTATGTCGAGAAAAAAAACCAGTGGTTAGCTGACAGGGATCGATCCTAGACCGACTGAGCATCAGGCGGGCACTGGGCTGTGAAGTCTATTTTAGTCACACAGTAAAATATAGGACTATTTTCAGTGGCAGGGATTATTTTGTTCATTATCGCAATTCGCCACACAAGTTTCAGAGATCACTACACAGTTTTAAAACATTAAACAGTAAGTGCTAAACAAATTTTCAGTTGACTAGAAATATTGCTAATCAAAGTTTTTAAAACACAACATTTCCATTAGTGTCGAGTTTCGCATGTAGCTTCATTGTTAAATGTTTGCATTTATCTATTTTTCAGATTAAACTATCAGTTCCAGAACACTGGAACTTTGTTTATAGAATATTCATCTTATATTGCATGCTAAAATTGTTCTACCATTTAGTAAATAAATAAATAAATCAAAATTTATTGAATATTCTTTTCATTTTGAGAACTATACATGTAGGTTAATAATTAATGTTTCATCACTAATCAAGGTTTCTATCAGAGAGTAAAATGGGTATGGCATCATACCCAAGTATTTTTGCAGATTAGTTTTTTTTTAAAGTTAACCTTTTTGACAAAATTAATTAGCATTATACTTTACATTACTGTATGATTTTCTTAACCCTAACCCTAAATTTAACCCATTTGCTTTCTACATGTGGTTGCATTCAATTCCATTGGGAAATACCGAAAGATTTCTTTCTGACAGAAACACTGCCGATTATTTCTTTGTTCCCTAAATCAGAAATGGTAGGCAAGGGAACATTTTGTTCAGTATAGAATCACGATTTGCTGCACAAGTTTCAGATTTCGCTAAACAATTTTAGAACATTAAACAATAGTTCCTAATCAATTTCCAATTGACCAAAAATGTTGCTAATTAAAATTTTGCAAACAAAATGTTCCCTGTAGACGTAACATTTAATTGTATGAAATTCGTGTTGGTGTAGCTAATACTGTCTTTCCAGAACAGAATACAAGATTCCTTGCCATCAGGGCCCAGTTTTACCAAGCAATCTTAGTGCTAAGATGACCATAACTGCATTGTTACATAATGCAGCAGGCAGCATAGCCCAGTGGTACAGTGCCCGCCTGATGGGTCTAGGATCGATCCCCGTCAGCTAACCACTGGGTTTTTTCTCTCGACATAACCATATGTCCGACGCCGATATAACCGTAATTATAATGTGGTGAGTGCTTCGTTAAACAAGCAAAACAAAAACAAAATACTACATAATGCGATCTTACGGTGATCTTAGCGCTAAAATTGCTTCGTAAAACGGGGCCCAGAAGGGGCAACATCTGTGGTGGAAACTAGTCTTTTTACTCAGTATCTCATAATCACAGCTTGTTGTAGTGATTTTGTTAAACAAAACTTTCTTTAGTACATATTTTTGAAAACTAAGTTGTGATATATTTGTTTATAAATTCAGATGGCTGAAAAACTGAGGGAAATGAAGCCTGCAGTTTTATTGACATTGGTGAGTATATTTGAACATGCTAGCCATCGGTCTACAGGCTGGTAGGTACTGGGTTCGGATCCCAGTCGAGGCATGGGATTTTTAATCAAGATATCGACTCCAAACCCTGAGTGAGTGCTCTGCAAGGCTCAATGGGTAGGTGTAAACCACTTGCACCGACCAGTGATCCATAACTGGTTCAACAAAGGCCATGGTTTATGCTATCCTGTCTGTGGGAAGCGCAAGTAAAAGATCCCTTGCTGTTAATCGCAAAGAGTAGCCCATGAAGTGGCGACAACAGGTTTCCTCTTAAAATCTGTGTGGTCCTTAACCATGTGTCTGATGCCATATAACTGTAAATAAAATGTGTTGAGTGTGTCGTTAAATAAAACATTTCTTTCTTTATTTCTTTGTTTTAACATTTCACTAAATCTGCAAGTCTTGCAACTCAGATGGATTTGATGGACTGTGTGTCGTACAATTCTTGTTTCATCAAAGTTGAATACTAATAGGTCATTACATTAAAAAAGACAAGGAAGGAAGGAAATGGTTTATTTAACCACACACTCAGCACAGGACCACACAGAGCGGGCAGCATAGCCCAGTGGTACAGTGCCCGCCTGATGCGCGGTCAGTCTAGGATCGATCCCCATCAGCTAACCACTGGGGATTTTTCTCAACATAACCATATGTCCGACGCCAATATAACCGTAATTAAAATGTGTTGAGTGTGTCGTTAAACAACAAAAAACAAAAACAAACAGGACCACACAGATATTGAGATTTTGAGTAAATAAAATTATAGAAACTGAATTAAATTACAATTTATTTGATGTTTAAATGAGTTAAATGACATTTACCATTGATGTTTTTTTGTACATAGATTTTAGACATTGCTGTTGATGTTTTGTTGTACATTGATTTCAACATGGTCAGGTTTGAAACAAAACAAATTATAATTTATTTTTTTGCACTTTAATTTCAGCACGGTTTGAACACAGACAGCAAAAACTACAGCCGGGAAGCAGCCTTTAATGGAATAGCCGAGTACGTTCTCTTTGTATTGAAAAAACAGTTTTCACATCTGCTCCTTGTTCTGTTTGATAGTTACACTAAAACATGCTTGACATGTTAAAGGGACATACCCTAGTTTCAGTTCATGAAAACTAACATTAAGTTTAGTTTAATTTACAAACCTGTTTTTATAAAGTTACAATTGAGTGAAACATGAGTCTTTGACTTTGAAATGGTGAAATACCCACTAAAATAGAATAAAACTTGACTACATAACTGTTACTTCTTAGAGGCATGTGCCTTTTTAAAAATATGAGAAATGCATTTTGTGATATTAAAAAACATCAGGATGACCAAAACACTTCGAATGTACGGAAATGAATACTTTAAATTTCAGTAAAGTATGATTTCAGTTATCGGAGAAACGCCTCTAATAGTCAAAACTATGTCTTAGTGTTTAAAAACTAGGGTATGTCCCTTTAACAGCAATGTCATTAACAATATGTATACCACATGAACATATAGTAACCTACACTTGTTTCCTTTTATGGTATATATGTATATGTATATAAAGAACACTACATCAGCGGCTGTTGGATACCATTTATCTTACAACATGTTGCTTAATTTTTTGTATAAACAATGAGTTGTAAGATAAATGGTATCAAATGGACACAAATGTAGTATTTTATGTCTTACATATTTTCTTGAAACAATTTTAAAGGCATATGGTCACAGACCACTGGCTTATTAAATGGCCTAACAAAGTATTACATTAAAAAAATATGTATTTGATTTGTCCCAAAATATACTTTATTCAACAATCTAATTAATCATCATACTCAATTATTATTGATATTTTGTAAATAATAATTGAATTATGGCAATAGTCCATAATTTAAAAATTAATACTGTCAAGACGATTGACATGGATTTCACTCATTTAGTTAAGCTGATTCAATATTAAAATTTGGTTTCCAAACATTGATGTAATTTTCATTTATTATATACATTTGGAGAAATAAGGTCCTTAAATCTGTGACAGTATGCCTTTAAATTAAATTTAAATGCCTTTTCAAAGTTATACATGTACCTATGTACGGCCCTAGTGCTTATATTTAACTTTTGCATCACAGGCAAATCAATTTCAGGTTAAATTGTGTGTTAGACTGATCGATTCGACCATTTTTTTTTTTCATTGGATGGTATAGCATTGGTGACCTGGTCATCACCTAGGAGCGACCAGTCATATGTCTTTAAAATGTTATTTCACATATGTGTGTTGATTGATGGATTGATATACTACTGGACATTTCTTTTATATGCACAAAAATGAATATATAATGAGTAAATAAATAAATTAATTAATAACAGATTTTTATGTGTCTGTCTATGATGGGTTATATTATGATATGGCATTGTCCGTTCGTATGTATGTCAACGTCTGTTGAAAACAGATGTATACAGGACCATCAAACCTCACATGTAGGAAAAATTTGGGATGGCTGTGTGTAGTGTATTATTACTAGGTCACTGTGACTTACTTTTCATGGTCTATTTGCACGTAACAGTAAATCCTTGTCCGGACCATATCTTGCATACAAATGCATACACGACCATCAAACCTCACATGTAGGAACGACTTGGGATAATGGTGTGTTGCATACTCTTTACAGGTCACTGTGACCTACTTTTTAGTCTACTGCACATAACACTAAACCCTTATCCGGACCATATCTTACATACAGATGCATACAGGACCATCAAACCTTACATATAGAAACAACTTGGGATGATGGTATGTTGTGTACTATTACTAGGTCACTGTGACCTACTTTTCATGGTCTACTGTACATAATTAACAGTAAATCCATGTCCGATCCATATCTTTCATTCAGATGTACACAGGACCATCAAACCTCACATGTATGAACAACTTGGGATGACTATGTGTCACATTCCATTGCTAGGTCACTGGCCTGCTGTTCATGGTCTACTGCACATAACAGTAAATCCTTGTCAGGACCATATCTTGCATACAGATGCGGGTTGCATACTATTACTAGGTCACTGTGACCTACCTTTCATGGTCTACTGCACCTAATAGTACATCCTTGTCCGATCCGCATCTTGCATACAGATGCTCACAGGACTTTCAAACCTCATATGTTGGAACAACTTGGAATGTTGGTGTGTCACATTCAGTTGCTAGGTCACTGTGATACAAATACCAGGCGTATCATGCACCTCAACAGTACTCTTGTTTATTGATGGATTAATTTGATGTATCACTGGACATTTCTTTTATATGCATTCTTTCTTGCTATTTTGTTTGCTGAAGCTATGAAAATTAAATTCTTTTTTAGTTTCAAAGTCGACAACAAAGTTCTTCATCCAGAAATCACAGAGTGGTAAGTTATTTTTACTGTCAGTGTCATGGTTATCATTAGAATGTGTTGCTGGTGTTGTTTTTTCCAACTGTTTATTATTCCCTTTGTCCTTAAAATGTATTCTTGAATGAAAAATGTGAGCGGGGGAATTTGTGTGAATAATTGAGTTTAGTTGTGTGAGATTTGTTTTGTGAGGCGAGTTACAGAGTACCATCTTTCTTTTGAAATGTTCTATATTAACGATGTCATATCTGTTCAATAATTTGTCCTGCATCTGTTGCCATGATAACAAGTTCCTTAGTAACACAGCTTAATATTCAGTGACATAGTGTAGGTGGGGACATTGGGACAGTTGCCCTGGGCGCAAAATTCTTGACTGGTGGAGGAGACTCTGGGAGTGCTAACGATCCACTGGTTGGTGGGTGCAATACTTGCCTTGCCCCGGGGCGCTGGCAATCCATGCTATGTCACTGCTAATATCACATATTTAATACATTTTGTTTTTTTAGAATATCAGTGTCTGTATTAATAAATTAGTGTAAATATTACTATTATATAGCAAACTCGGAGAACTCTATTTAAAATATAAACTGATATTAGTCAAAACCAAAATGTTTTTTTCTCCCTTTTATTATTTTACTTCCACTTATTAACAAAACATTATAACAGTTTATAACAGTTTAATAAAATGTTTATCTTCTGTACGTTATGATTGAAATGTTCCGTCTAATGTGATTAGTAGATAACACACACAGAGGCAGATCTAAGCCCATAGCAGGCCCACTAAATTTTTCAACAGTTATAATTTTATTATATATTAATTTTCTCCCCCTCCAAACCTACCCTGAAGTTCCATTGGCATTCCGCCTCATGTCACTGGGGCCCCCCTAAATGGATTTTCTGGATCCATCACTGACACATCTGTAATGTAATTCTGTTCTTGTTGACTTTTCCAGTAATGTGCTGTAACGGTTAATACATGTACATAAGTTGCTTTAGACATCTTCTTTTTATTCTTCAAGTAGAAAGGGAATTTAAAGGCATATTGTCACAGACCACTGACCTATTTAATGGTCTAAAAAAGTTTTACCTGAACAAAAATAATTCGATGTGTCCCTAATTGTATTTTATTCAACCATCTTTATAACCACCATATTCCATTTATTAATGATATTTTGTAAAAAAAAATAATTGAATTATGGCAATGGTCCATAATTAAAAAAACTAATATTGTTGAGAGGGTTGACATGGATTTCACTCCATCATGGTTCAGTTAAGGTGATGCAATAGCTAGATTTGGTTACCAACAATTAATGTAATTTTTAGTTATTACCCATTTTTAGAGATATAAGGTCCTTAAATCCGTGCCAGTGTACCTTTAAACTCCGTATAAAGAACAGATTTTGCAACTGGTATTCTTTTATTTTAATATTCTTGTTTATTTTCTCACAGCCGAGTTTTTAAGTCTGACTATGAGCTTGATGTTCTGCGGTATGTCAACCGAATCAGCAGTGAAGCCCACAAAGAGGTAATATGAAGTTTTTATGAAGTTCAGAACGAGCCTACTAGGCTTCATAATTATCATTCTTGCTCCAGCCAGTGCACCACGACTGGTACATCAAAGGCCGTGGTATGTGCTATTCTGTCGAAAAGAGTAGCCCATGAAGTGGCGACAGTGGGTTTTCTCCTTCAATATCTGTGTGGTGCTTAACCATATGTCTGACGCCACATAACTGTCAATAAAATGTGAGTGTGTCGTTAAATCATTTCTTTCTTTATAAGTAAAAATGACTATACATTTTTTGAGTGCATCGTTAAATAAAACACTTCCTTCCTTCATAATTATCATCATGGTTGACATCTAACAACTGCTACTTTCAGCAGTATGATATAGTAAAATATTTAAACAAAAGTTGCGTTCACTTTTCGCTTCTGTCATAATTAATTGTTTTTAAATGTTTGGAAATTGTTTTGAAAGGAACGTTGTTGTTGCTGTGAATGTGAGGTTTATGGCTAATCTGTATCGAGCATAGGCGTCGGAAATGGGGACTGCCAGGGGGCGGGAGGGCACAACATGATCTCCCATTTAATAAGTGCGTCCCACCAGCTGCTGCCATTTTCCGACACCTGTGTCAGGCCTCTTGAGAATAGAAAATCTGTGTGACCCATTTATCTAGGTTCTGTGTCTTATTTTTGGGGGGTGGCCTAACACTGGTGTGATACAATTAAAAATTGTGATTTTGTTGACCCTAACACTATTCTGTGGTATAGCTCTGATTTTGTTTACCCTAAATCTGTTCTGTGGTGTAGCTCTGATTTTGTTGACCCTAACACTTTTCTGTGGTGTAGCTCTGTGATTTTTTCACCCTAACACTGTTCTTTGATGTATCCCTGTGATGTTTGTGACCTTAACACCGTTGTGTGATGTAGCCATGTGATGTTGTCAACGCTAATACTAATATGTGTGTTGTAGCCCTGTGATGTTATCAGCCCTAACACTGTTGTGTGATGTAGCCCTGTGATGTTGTGAACCCTAACACTGTTGTGTGTTGTTGCCCTGTGATGTTGTCAACCCTAACACTGTTGTGTGTTGTTGCCCTGTGATGTTGTGAACCCTAACACTGTTGTGTGATATAGACCTGTGATGTTGTGAACCCTAACACTGTTGTGTGTTGTTGCCCTGTGATGGTGTGAACCCTAACACCGTTGTGTGATATAGACATGTGATGTTGTCAACCCTAACACTGTTGTGTGTTGTAGCCCTGTGATGTTGTCAACCCTAACACTGTTGTGTGTTGTAGCCATGTGATGTTGTCAACCCTAACACTGTTGTGTGATGTTGTCAACCCTAACTGTTCTGTGATGTATAGCTCTGTGATTTTTGTTACAGGTGATGAGGGGCGTGAGACCAGGCATGTACGAGTACCAGGCAGAGAGGTAGGGACATTCACAGTGGCAAAACTCTTTACTGACCCTTCCATTTCCATGACGATAAAGCACCATATAAATCTCATGTTACCACAGTATTTATGCAATGTTTTATCTTCTTTAAATGTGCTGAGATGTTGTTAAAAAAACATTTCTTTCCTGTCCAATAAACAACTCTTTAATAATAATGTTTATCACTCCAGAGGCTGTGGTATGTGCTGTCTTGTCATTTATTATTTTTTTTTGTGTGTTTTTTTAACGACGCACTCAACACATTTTAATTACGGTTATATCGGCGTTGGACATATGGTTATGTCGAGAGAAAAACCCAGTGGTTAGCTGACGGGGATCGATCCTAGACCGACCGTGCATCAGGCGGGCACTGTACCACTGGGCTATGCTGCCCGCTTGTCTTGTCAGGGAAAATGCATATTAAAAAGCCCTTGATATTAGCGGGGAAAGGTGGTGGGATACGTTTTATGTGTCACAGGGACCAAATTTGTTATACCCATAGCCAGTGATTAATAAATACATGTGCTGAAGTGGTGTTGTTTAACAAAGCAAAAATTTAACTTTAACTTTGATTACTCACATTTATCTTAAAACTTGCCTATAATATCCATGTCATAAACCCAGTACTTATATATTTTAGCGTATTAATTTGAGTGATACGTTTTTGCTGTCGGTGGGTCATTTGTTTACTTGCCAACAAGATCTGTATACCTGAGCATAACATTTTGATAAGATTTAAAGTGAATGATGTCATTCTACATTAATTTTGTGGTACTCACGATTACATCATATAGTACCAATGGACGCAACTTTTAGAAGTATGATTTACTAAATGTAAACATTGTTTTAGAAATGTTTTAGGTAAATAGAATTCACTACTCATGTTTTGTAATGTGTAAGTTATCAACCTCATCTAGTTATTCAGTTGTTTTTTCCGGAAGAATTAACAAATACTAATTACCAGATTTGTCCATATTAAAATACACTTATGCAGGGATGATAGAGCTAGGCGCAAATGCTTAAGTACGCTTTTCCATTTTGTCTGGAAAAAACAACAAAAACATGATGTTTAATACTGTTGACCACACAAGGTTCATTTACATGTTTTCACGGTTTCAAGTTTATGTTGTGTGCCTTGTATTATAAGTTATAACCAGTTTAGATCTGTCAGCATTGAATGTAATTTTTGGCAGTTCCAGGGGGGTTACAAACACCAATTTTCCTTCAGGGGCCCTTGAGTGGACCCTTGGACCCCGACCGCAGTAAGCTTTTTTGTTCTAGCCCTTCTCGCATCCCGGCTTTTGATGAATCCTCTATTTCTATTGTCTCTGTTAATTTGGTATTGTTTGTTTCTCTTCAGTATTTTCCAGCACTATGTGTATTTTAATGGTGGACTTCGCAACATGTCCTACACCTGTATCTGTGCAAGGTGAGTAGGTTGCTCTAATTTAATGGTTTTCCTTTCAGTCTCTTCAAACACCATGTTCAAGTGAACGGGGGTTGTCGTATATTGGCGTGGGCACATGGTGTGTGTGGAAGGTAATTTAAAACCAATTAGAACCTGGTGTTGTCTCCATTTCTAAGGATTTTACATAAATTAGCAACTACTGTTGAGTGGCGATATTTCTAGTCAATTGAACATTGCTTAGCAACTACTGTTGAGTGTTTTAAAATTGTTTAGCAATATTTCTAGTCAATTGAACATTGATAAGCAACTACTGTTTTGAGTTTTAAAATTGTGTAGTGATATTTCTAGTCAATTGAACATTGATTAGCAACTACTGTTGAGTGTTTTAAAATTGTGTAGCGATATTTCTAGTCAACTGAACATTGATAAGCAACTACTGTTTGAGTTTTAAAATTGTGTAGTGATATTTCTAGTCAATTGAACATTGATTAGCAACTACTGTTTGAGTTTTAAAATTGTGTAGTGATATTTCTAGTCAATTGAACATTGATTAGCAACTACTGTCATTTTAAAATTGTATAACAATATCTAAAACTTGCGTAGTGAATTGCCCCCCTCTTTTTGGTTGTTGTTTTGTTGTTGTTTTGTTTAACGACGCACTCAACACATGTTAATTACGGTTATAGCGGCGTCGGACATATGGTTATGTCGAGAGAAAAAAACCCAGTGGTTAGCTGACGGGGATCGATCCTAGACCGACCACGCATCAGGCGGGCACTGCCCTCTTTTTGGATACTTTGTTTTATAATTGCTTTATAATAGTGGAAAAGTGTGTAAATATAAAAGTGTGCCCCCCACCCCCAATTTTTGGCACCTTCCTATGTTCGTGAAATGCTAGAAAGTGCATAGGAGACCTAGAACACAGATCTATATTGATATAAACTCTATAGCTGTATAATACTTTAAGATGGAAAACTAAAGCTATCTGTCAGTCTGATTATCAGAAGGCTGGACATAGTCCAATGGTAAAGTGCTCACTTGATGCACAGTTGATCTTGGATCGATCCCCGTCGGTGGGCCCATTGGGAATTTCTCATCACAGCCAATGCACCACGACTGGTATATCAAAGGCCATGGCATGTGCTATCCTGTCTGTGGGATAGTGCATATAAAAGATCCCTTGCTACTAATGGAACATTTTTAGCGTGTTTCCTGTCTGCGACTGTCGAAATGACCATATGTTTGGCATCCATTAGCCGATGATTAATAAATCAATGTGCTCTAGTGGTGTCGTTAAACAAAACAAACGTCTTCTGATTATCAGAACATATTTTTTATGACAATTTCATGACAGTTTTCAGCCTTATGGTGTAATAACATGCAGGAAAGAAAAGGAATGACTTGAGTGTTATTATGTTTAATGTATTAATATAATTTGTCTTTCCAGTGGTGACAAAGCATCTGTGCTGCACTATGGACATGCCGGTGCTCCGAATGCTAAAGTTATAAACAACGGTGACATGTGGTAAGAATTCTTGTGGAACTGTTTACAAAGACCATGTGAATTACATGGAAAACATTTCCAAAGGGGTGTTAACAGGGTTTTTTTTGGAGGTGGGGTGGGGAAGTGAAATTAAGTAGGAAAAGAAATGTGTTGATAAAAGTGGACCTAATAATATGTTTGGGGTGGGGTGTAACCCAGTGGTAAAGCACTCGCCTGATGTACAGTCGGTCTGGGATCGATCCTCATCTATGGGCCTCCATTGGGCTATTTCTCATTCGAGTCAGGGTACCACAACCTGTATATCAAAGACTGCGGTATGTGCTATCCTGTCTGTAGGACGATTCATACAAAAGATCCCTTGTTACTAATGGGGGGGGGGGGAATGTAGCTGGTTTCCTCTCTTAAGACTAAATGTCAAAATTATGAAATGTTTCAACATCCAATAGCCGATAATTACTAAATCAATGGTGTCTAGTGGTGGCGTTTAACAAAAATTAAAAAAAAAATTTTTTTTATATTCTCGTATAAATCCATTTCCCCCATCTTGGTACAGACAAATGTGGTCATGGTCAAGTGGTTTTTCATGCACATTCTGACCAAACGCACAGCGTTCTTGGGTGTAGGTTCTGACCACTACTAGCACTTTCATCCAAGACTGGAACGATTTTGAGGAGTGAGTCACACATTTTGGTGAGTGCAAGGGAGCACGGGCGGGTCGAATGAGGATCAGAGGTGTAATTGGTGGTGCTCAGTTTGCAATATTCCTCGAGGGATTAAACCAACCTGGTAAAATATGTGCAGTTTAATTTCTTCTGGTGATTGTGTACTATTTTTTTATGGTTCAGTCGAAAAGAATATATATATTTATCATATCATATCTTACATTTTCAGTGCAATCAAAGTATGTGATATTTTTCTTGATCACATACTTTAAGAATTTGATAACTTTGCAAAATAGATGTAAATTAATCGAGGTCACGGCACTAAGTTTATTGACATTTAAGCAAATGTACTTTGGTGACACTCCATAATTGACGTATGCATTCATATTCCTTAAATAAAAACATTTCAATGGCAATTTGACACTGAAAGCTGTCCAGCGTTCAGAAAAGAAAAGAAAAATGTTAGGCCCTAATTTGTTTTGATGTAAGGAAATCCAAAATGACGTCATTCAAGTTTGACGTAATTTAAGTTTGACGTCATTTCCATTCCATTCTTACGTCGTTTGAATATCTAGTAATAGCTGACTGGAATTAAAGTTGCCTGCACAGTATAAAGTTTCTCTATTATATAAAAGGGATATTTTAACAGCAGCGATAAGGTGCAGCAATTAACCGATCTTCACACCTTCAGGAATACTGGTACCCATTCACTCTGCTGTGTATGAAGTAAGAAAGTCTGACTCTGGAATGCATCTAATTGCCTCTTGGCAGGCTACGCTTGACATTTGTAGAGTCACATACTATGACAATACACTGCATAAAGTAGGCATTAAATAATTAAATGGAAAAAGAAACAAACTTATAGAGAACGGTTAATTTAATACATTCCATATTTCTGAAGGAGACAACATTTCAAAAATTGATTTATAGTCAACTTTGAAGTACACATCCGTTATTAGCAGTACAGATGGTAAAACAAGAAAAAGCAACAAATGTTTTAAAGACTATATACATGTATATGGCAACCTGTACTCAGCAGCCACCTGTCTTAAGCAGCCACTTTTATCTACTCCCTTATGTGACCGCTTAAGACAGGTTTGACAGTATATATATATATAAAATGCTAAACGAGTTTGCCTGTCATATGATTTTTATGAAATAAGTGAACAGTTTTGGTATCTGGCGAGCGAAAGCGAGTCACATACGAACAATGTTCTCGAGTTTCATAAAATTGTATGACAGGCAAGGAAGTTTAGTATTTTATTTATTACAAACAACTGCAAACAAGCCGCATCGCAGAAGTAAACAGATGTCGAGACCTGCTACGGGTTATTTTTCTATGAATTGGGTCAGCAAATGATCTACATTACACGGAAACATAAACAACATCATAGTGAGCAACGCGACGTCATCTATGTACAGTTTAGATTTTGGTGCGAAGCTTGCATTAATAGTTTAATGTTAATGTTTTGATCAGACCAGCAAAGATTGAGCTGAGTGAATGGGATTGACTATATGTGATGATGACATATTATATATAGGGCTGTAAAAAAAATAGCATGTCAACAACATTGTTTTGGGTTTGTACACAGTGGGTCCAAATATAATGGCCTATCTTATCTCATGGCCGAATTTGTAATGGTACACTTTTAAGTTACACTATTTTGTACAAACATGGTTATATATGTTAATAGTCTGAACAAAACATTTTCAACAGCAGTTTTGTCACTGAAATGTTTTCTAGTGTTCGGGAAAAGGACGTGTCATGCAACCAGAGTATCTTATTACAGGGAAGTACAAAGTGAC
>JAECMU010077738.1:0-12339 GCA_016106625.1 Dracogyra subfuscus
TGTTGAGTGCGTCGTTAAACAAACTAAAACCAAACTACATAATGTATTGGTATTTTATTCCATGTTACTTTCGTTTTGTCCTACGTGACATCTTTGTATTTAACAGAGGCGGGACGTAGCTCATTGGTACAGCGCTCGCTCGATGTGCGGTCGGTCTGGGATCGATCCCCGTCGGTGGGCCCATTGGGCTATTTCTCGTCACAGCCAGTGCACCACGACTGGTAAATCAAAGGTCGTGGTATGTGTTATCATGTATGTGGGATGGTGCATATAAAATATCCCTTGCTGCTAATCGGTAGCCCATGAAGTGGCGACAGCGGGTTTCCTCTCTCAATATCTGTGTGGTCCTTAACCATATGTCTGACGCCATATAACTATAAATAAAATGTGTTGAGTGCGTCGTTAAATAAAACATTTCTTTCGTTCTTTCTTTTGTATTTAACAGAGACAGTATGAAGGCAAATAGTTAAAAACAAAATGCAACTGTTAACAACTAAATAAGTTTGCAATACAAAGTATTCCATTTTTAGTTTAGTGTATATGCGATAATTTAAGTTTTTTTTCAGTTTAAGCTTTTGATGTATTGTAAACTGAATAGCTTTATATTGACAAAGTTTAAGGCCACATAAAGGTATTTGGTTGTTTCATGGGTTTTAATTTATTTGCTGTGAGTGAATAAGAGAGAGAGAGAGAGAGAGAGAGAGAGAGAGAGAGAGAGAGAGAGAGAGAGAGAGAGAGACCATAACACACACTCTCTCTCTCTCTCTCTGTGTGTGTGTGTGTGTGGTTGGTTGGTTGCGTTTGGGCCGGATGGGTTGTTGTATTGAGGTTTTGTCTGCTACCGGTTGGGCAGAATATGCTCACATTTCGCGAACACCTTATATCATCACTGGTTTTTTGCAGTGATTCATGAGTGCGTGTCATCACAGCTGTATATATTGCAGTGTGCCCTATCCTGTGCACGTTTGGATTTTCTAAACTAGTCTTGGGAGAGGTAATCCTCCTACGGGCAGTGCAAGAGCAATTCAACATCCTGTCACGGATCTCGTAAGGCAGTGGTGGACCTGAGGACGAACACCTGCTAGTGGATCACGGAAGCAATCACGACTTTGTGTAACGTTCTGTAGGCTTTCTTGTGCAGAGATACGAATTTCATATCTTTATACGTTTCTGTCGTTGAGATTAGTTGTGTTCTCTTGTAGTGCCGACGACCGCCTGGAAGAGCACCGCGACGCCCTGGTTGTCGTCGACTACACGGGGGATCTCCTGTGGATGCCGCAAGCCATCATCAACAGCTCGTGCGCCCTAGACACGCTCTACTTCCCCTTCGACGAGCAGGTCTGCTCCCTCAAGTTCGGCTCCTGGACCTACCACGGCGGCAAGCTCAACATCGACTTCATCGACGGCATGAACAAGATGGACGTCAGCGAGTACATCAAGAGCAACGAGTGGGACGTCATCGAGAACACCGGCGTGCGCAACGTCAAGTACTACACGTGCTGCCCGGAACCCTACCCGGATCTGACGTTTAGTCTGAGGCTGCGCAGAAAGGTGGCGTTTTATGCGTTCATCCTGATACTGCCGTGCGGGTTGCTGTCTCTTCTTACCATGGTCATATTCTGGGTCCCGCCAGAGTCTCCGGCAAAACTTCAAATTGGTATGTATGTGCATGATGCTATCGTTTATTAAAGTATTTATTATATAACCTTTAGTGAAATATCTTAAATATCAGTGAAATAAAAGTGTTATCAGTCACTCTGTGATGATAATACATTTTAGAGAGAAAATATCACTATTTCACTCTAATATGTGTTACCGTCACCGTTGAAAGTGTTATCTTCACTGTAAGAAACCCGAAACTATTTTGTTGTTAGCATTTTAAAAATAAAAGCGGGCAGCTTAGCCCAGTGTACAGTGCCCGCCTGATGCGCGGTCGGTCTAGGATCGATCCCCGTCAGCTAACCACTGGGTTTTTTCTCGACATAACCATAATATGTCCGACGCCGATATAACCGTACTTATAATGTGTTGAGTGCGTCGTTAAAAAAAAAAAAAAAAAAAAAAAAAAAAAAAAAAAAATAAAGGTCAATTAACAAACGTTATATAATAAATAGAAAACGTCATGATTTTTTTTTTTTTTTTTTTTTTTTTTTTTTTGTCACATATGATTTATATCTCATCTCATTAAGTTTGCATTCATATCACACTCGTCGCGGATGAAATATGATTGCATACTTCACTTGACGAGATATATCATATATGACAAACATCTAAACAAAAACCAAACATGAAATATCCTCTATATATCACCGATCTACATGTATGTCTTTACTGGTTTATACTCTTAGTCTTGTCCTTAATCCTGCTACTGTAAACCGTTCCCCTGATGCGCGATCGTTCTTTGGTCGATCCTCGTCAGTGCACCATTTTTTTATTTATTATTCTTGGTTTAACGACGCACTCAACACATTACAATTACGGTTATATCGGCGTCAGACATATGGTTATGTCGAGAAAAAAACAAAACAGTGGTTAGCTGACGGGGATCGATCCTAGACCGACCGCGCATCAGGCGGGCACTGTACCACTGGGCTATGCTGCCCGCTCAATGCACCAAGACTGCATATCAAAGATTCAATGCTATTAATTGAAACAAAATGTAGCGGGTTTCGTCTTTAAGACTATATGCCAAATATGTTTGACATCCAATAGCCGATGATTAATACGTGCTCTAGTGCTGTCGTTAAACAAAACAAAACTTTAATGTCCATCTGCTTGCATTTATATTGGTCTTAACTATTACGTTCAAATCCCACCCTAATAAAAATGCAAACAAATGTTTATTCACTGTCGTTGTTGTTTTGAATAATAGTAACAAAACATATTTCAACAATATGCGAATAAACCAATAACGTGTTAATACGGTATTCCCGTGACCATTTGTGGAGGGTTAATAAGTAAATTATACCATGACGTTGGAAAATACTCCATTCTGATTGGCCAGTTATCATAAATCCTAGATGATTAATCACGGAGAAACACCTACTATTTAATTAGGCCACTTTGTTCGCGTTCGTAATATTCGAGTTCTTGATATTCGAGTTTTTGATAGTAATCCTGAATGGTTTGAAGACGAAATACATATAGATTTGCCAACACAAACAAATTAATGAAAGTAAGTAAACAAACAGCAGTTCTAACAAAGACATGGAAAACTCGCTGTATAATACTGTAGTTATAGAAGACGATCGAATTTTGTTACAAAATGAAAAAGAAAATGACAATATCATGTGTATCAATAATATTTGAAATGGTATGGCTCAAACACGTTTTTGCTATATCTTTAAATATAGAGAGACTGAAAAAACAATAAAAGTAAATAGAACATAGTATATTTTGATCAAGTGTGGGGGTGGTTCGCGCAACACCCCTGAAAGCCACACCCACCCCACCCCAGCGCCCCTGTATATTCCCTATTTTCGTAAATTTGTTAAACTTCAAAGTTACTACATTAAACATACGTAACTGACTGAATTGTTGTTTTTGTTGTGTTTTTGTTTTCCTTTTAACACTTTTATAGATGTAAATACGTTTTTTACTGCCAACAGGTCTTGACATTTTAACATTATCCACATAAACAAAGTGGAACTATCCTGCCTGTTCACACCTATTTTTTCCGCGTATTAAAAATAGTTATAACTTTGAATACGTTTTAATCATAGTAGAATGGAGATAAACATACTCTGATTTCAGTTTCCAGGTAGGTTATCGTGGATTTAACACCATTAGATGTTACATTTAAAACCTCGTGCTAACGCGTTCGTTTTTAAATGACATTTAGAGGTGTTAAACCCACGATAACCTACATGGAAAATGAAATCAGAATATGTTTAGCTCCTAATTAGACTCAGTGTATTATGTTTAAAACGAGATACTATGCACCTCGACAAAATGTTCAATGCATTTAAAAAGAAAAGAAAAAACAACAACAACCTCATAATTATTTATGCACCTTAGTGCTACCGTATGAACTCGGTTTGTTTGCATTTTTATAAATTTGTTATATTCGTTTGTATTTTGATATACAGCTATTGTGATGCAATTTATTTTGAAGGTACCGTAATCACCAATATTAGAAGGCTATATTGCCATTTTGTTGATTTCAGGAATGAACATATTTCTAGCATTCTTCGTGTTATTGCTACTGTTAACGGACTACACCCCTAGAGCTTCGGCATCAATTCCGTTAATAGGTGAGTATAATTTACACCTAGCGAGGTCATATGTCTGCATACGTCAAAATATCAACAATGAAGCAATCTTTATCACAGATGTTACAATTCGTTTATAGGGACATTACTGAGTTTATTGCATTTTTTAAGATGTTATCGATTAACAGAGATTTTTGTACTAGGTTAAATTTCTTTTTATTTCCTAAAATATATTTTTTTGTCGTACGTACGAAATTATGTGAAGACAACATCCAGTTTTGGCGTCTTACACATTTTAAGACGACCAAAAATATATTGAATATACAGATACTGATATTCTAAACAAGAACATATATTTAGTGTGTAAATTTAATCGTAGAAATATTTTATTAGTCGGAAATATCTTGTAATGCAGCAAACTCAGGAATGTTCCTTTAAGCAATGTGATACTATTTCAGTTTCTTCAAGATGTTTAATTCATAAGAACTTAACTAATAATCACTGTCTTCAGTACTATTACAATAACAAAAACTTTCGTTCGTATTTAGAAGTTACATTTTTAAAGTTAAATGTTCTGTTCATCAACTGAATAATGAACTTGGTCGTGGTCGTTATAGAAATGCTGAACGTGAAGTCAGGATCTGCGGTCCGTGTGACACTGATATTGTTGAAGACAAATTTTACGTTTTTTCCCCAACGTCTCTACTATACTGATCTGCCTGTTACACATATTAAGCAGTGTTACTGGGACACAGCCTTCTGTATTTTAAACTAATTACACTTCACGTCTTCAAAATGTAACTGAATTACGCAATCTTGGAAGGTATTTGATCCAATCTACCAAAAGCAGAGAAGGTTGCACTAAACCAATTCATTTCCGGCTGGGTCGAAGTTCGAGGTGCACCAAACGTTTGATAGAGAAGTTAACACCACAAGTCCTGTGATTGGTTATAAATGTGAGTGCGTTGATTGTAACAAAAATAAAATAGTTTCACCTGGGCTAAAAATGTATGCAATTTTATTTGATGTATCAAGTAGGCTTGTGTTTGGAACATGTATGGGGTACCTGTAAGAAACAAGTACTCAAATGTTGTACAAAACTAGGGGTGTTGTAGAAAAACCTGGTTATACCGAAAATGAGCCATGGAAGGTACCATTTTCTGCAGTTAATACTTTGAGGTAGGGGTTGTAGTACTGATATTGATGGGTCATAGTTTGCTTGATACATTGCATATAGTGTTTTTAACCACAAATGTTAACATGGTCACCTATGGGATTTGAATTGGTATGGTCCAACCTATAGCACATATTCAGTGCATAATAAAAAAAAGATTATGATTTTTTGTGATTTAATTAAATTAAACCACACTATTTGATTAATTATCCGTCACTCGGCCGTGCAAGTTCATTGAGGTAGGGGTTGTAGTACTGATATTTATGGGTCATAGTTTGGTTGATATATTTGCATATAGTGTTTTTAACCACAAACGTTAACATGGTCGCCTATGGGATTTGAATTGGTACAGTCCAACCAGAACGTGTCATTTTCCTCGTCTAGTTGTTCCTAACCTATAACCAGGGTGGTAGCTAGCGAGGGTGGGGGTGGGTGTGCCACCCCCAAACAATACTGGAAACTGAAAGAAAATTATCTTCTTACCGATTAAGGAGTTTTAGCCTATTAACTACTCAGTTGCCCACCTCTCCCAACAAAACAAAACAATCCTAGCTACGGTCCTGATAACCACATATTTTACTAATTAGTATCTATAGACGCAATACCACGTTACTTATGTATTTACACGTTTGTCTGATGTCGCTGTTTGTTTTTTGTTTTTTGTTTTTTGTTTCTCGAAATTAAGTCCAATTAAAGGGACATACACTAGTTTTTAAACACTAATACATAGTTTTGACTATTAGAGGCGTTTTGTGATAACTGAAATCATACTTTACTTAAATTGTATTGTTTAAAGTATCCATTTCCGTACATTCGAAGTGTTTTTGGTCATCCTGATGTTTTTTAATATCACAAAATGCATTTCTCATATTTTTAAAAAGGCACGTGCCTCTGAGAAGTAACAGTTATGTAGTCGAGTTTTATTCTATTTTAGAGGGTATTTCACCATTTCAAAGTCAAAGACTCATGTTTCACTCAATTGTAACTTTATCAAAATGTGTTACAGGTTTGTAAATTAAACTAAACTTAATGTTAATTTTCATGAACTGAAACTGGGGTATGTCCCTTTAATTATATAAAATTATGTGTATGCCTATAGGCAGTTGCTTTGGTGTTCCGCTTTTAGAAATTACCAATTATAAACAAAATTTACATTACGTTTAATCTCGGTGACGTTTTGCATTTATAAAACGTTTTTCGAATACTGAATTAAAATGTATCTATAAAAATTGATAATTCATTATCTAAAATTATTTTCCGTTTACAGAATTAAAACTTTATAGTGTTCCGTACATGAAAAGTATTAATATAATTTAATTCCGCTTCTGAAACTTTATAATTTAGTTCACGATTGTAACAAATTTTCCTTAAAACATTTTTAAATGGATCTCACACTACAGTGTGTCGAATATTGTTACTTTTGTTATCAACACTGGACACTATTAATAACACTATCACCAATGTGTCTCTAATATTATTGGACAATTATAATTTCTACTTATCTTCTTTCCTATATTTTTTTCGTTTCAAAAATGTACATTTCTACATTTTACATGCATGGTTGTTTATTATGCATTTCAGCACGACAAGATATATTCACATTTTGAAAATCGAATCCAGGATATAATCTCTTAAATTTTCGGCGGAGGGGACGGGGAGGGTTGGTCTGGAGTGGGTGAAGGTTCGCGTTTTTCTTCGTGGCAGTGGCAGTTGTCCAAGATCACGACGGGGGTGAGGGATGGGGGATGGAGGTTTTATAGGGGACGTATTTAGTGAATATTGAGTAACATCACACGTTAGCTAGTTCTCGTCACAGCCAGTGTACCATGACTGGTAAATCAAAGGCCGTGGTATGTACTATCATGTGTGGGATGATGCATATAAATGTAGCGGGTTTCCTCTGTATGAGTGTCAACAATTAACATAATATATGTTTGACATTCAATAACTGTTGATCATTAAATTAATATGCTCAAGTGGTGTCGTTAAATAAAAAACAAACTTCGTCACACTTTAGAAGGCGGTTCGTTGTCGCTGTAGGGCCCTCAGAGCTATTTTTCGTTCCTGCCGGTGCTGGTTCTAGTAAAGGCTGTAATATGTAGTGTCATTTCTGTGGGTTGCTGCATGTGAAAGATCCCTGGCTGCTAATCGGAAAGAGTAGCCAATTACATGCCTGCAGCAGATATTCTCTCTCATTATCTTTGTGGTCCTTAACCATATGTTCTATGCCACATAACCGTAAATAAAACACGAGGAGTGTTTCGTTAAATGAAACATCCCTTCTGTCCTCCCTTCACTCTTTAGAAGTGATTCAAGGGTAAAACTGATGAATCAATAGCTGAAACCAAACTCTGTGAAATGATGCATTCTTAAATGCCAGGTGCAGTCAGTGTCTTGAAGAATAAACGCTGGAACAAGTTTTGTTTAACGATACTAAAACACATTTGTATATTAGCGTATTAGTCATGCGCTATTGGATATCGAACATCTGATAATGATGACATATAGAGCCATGGAGAAAACCCTAAAAAAATTCTCATTACATGGTTAGTAGAAAAGGATCTTCTATATGTACCTTCACAAAGACAGGACAGGCCATACCGCGGAATTTGTTATATACCAGACACTGGCTAGGACGGGGGAAAACCAAGTCAGAGAATGGATTCGTCAATGCGTTCAATCCGGCAACCAAACCACCTGAAGTGGGCGATCTACTGATTGAGCAAGACCATGTCCCCCAAAACACACCCTAATGATGCCTTGTACACATATACACTCAACCAACGAAATTTACATTAGTTTGATTACAACATATAACCAAGGGCCAGGGGAGCATGCCAGATGCGCACTGCCAATCATGAAACCCGTTACCAATATGGCATGGATTGATACTATGTACAGAGTATAAATTAGCCACTTGATCCAGGTCGCCAAACAAGCAATTCTATGGCGCCGCGTAGGCTAGTGCTGTAGAAGGGCAACAGACGGCTAGAAGCTGAACTCAAATGACAGGGCAGAACCTGCCAGGGTGTGTACTAAGGCAGACGACGGTGATGCCATTAACTCTACGGTATTAGCTCGTTTTTGCACATCAGACATGTGATCAAATCAGCCACCGTATTTTCACTTTACCTTTTCCATTAACGGCCTTACAAGAATCCCGAGGATACTTTTGGAATTCCCAAGATCTTTTCTCCTTTCGTTGTGTGCTTTTGGGAAACAAGATTTCACACTCTATTACTACAAGGAAGCATGCTAAGGAGAAGTATTTACCCCGGACGCTTACACGAAAAATCCATATCTATGTAATTAATACGGCCCGAGCACGGTTAGCTTGCCGATATGCGCACAAATAAGCCAGGATTTCTTATCTACGCCAATAATTCGGCGTTATTGGTGTATTCGTCGAGAAAATTAAATGTTATGGTATTTCTATTGATTCGCGTTTCAATGCATAATTCAATTGATAGACCGGTTATTCATCTCAAGGGTAAACAAGCTTATAACGTAAACTGCGCCCTCCCTACCAATAGAAGGACGTGGTAAACGGACGCCATCCCACGGACATGCCGTCTTTATTCAGTTACAAGCATCAGACTGACCTTCGTTTCCTCAATAAGCTTCACTTGACATCATTCGAATAAAGGATTCTGTCAATCACTTGTTCTGAGCAAGTGGAGCATTGATCAAATACAGTTTTCACTCGTGTAGCCCTTTTCCACTGGGTCTCGAGAGTGCGTCTTCCGGTGATGTACTTTTGATTATTCTTTTCATATCATGCGAAGAATTTTGGTGATGCTGATGAAAGACGAAGGAGAAAACATAAAAAAATAAACCTATTTGGGATTTTGTGGATTTTTTTCTTGCTGTTTTTTTTTCCTTCAGTTTACATCCTAATCGAACATTTGAAAGATATCATTTACGTCTTTGATGAAAGCGCCATGTAGTAGTAAACTATAAAATTGCAGGGATAAGACATATATAAATAAATATGCATCCTTACGATGTTTGTGTATAACTGAATTTATCATGGCAGAGATAATTAAACATGTTCTTTCAGTTTAAAAAATCGCATAATATCAATATATTCTATTTATGTATTTGCATGCTTTGTGATATAGTGTGTTCATAGGTTTCCGTTCTTTGTAGATTCCCAGATCAAATATCGGACATCAAAGTGCTTAAATCAAATAAATATTCAAACACTGCAGTGTGGCGTGATATAACATCGTCTTGTTGTCTCAGTGTGATGAATATATATGATTAAATACTAATAAAATAAAATAAAAACTACAAACACAAAATAAAATATAAAATACTACCTTTTTTATGGAACTCTTAAAGTGTTTCTTTTGTAAAGCGGATATCAGATATTTAACAATATACGGACATACGGTTAAGGACCACAAATATATTGAGCGAGGAAACCCGCTATCGCCACTTCATGGGCTACTCTTTTCGATTAGCAGAAAGGGATCTTTTATATGCACTATCCTATAGACAGGATAGTCCATACCACAACCTTTGATATACCAGTTGTGGATCACTGGCAGGAACGACAAACAGCCCAATAGGTCCACCAACTAGGATCGATCCTAGACCGACCGCGCATCAAGCGAACGCTTTACCACTGGGCTACGTCCCGTCCCCTAAGGGCAATATAGTATGATATAACCAAGCCTACAATCACGGGAATGTTTCATATCACTTGCTCGCGAGACGTTCATATACTTACTATCTGTCTGTCGGTCTGTTCGTCTGTCTGCTTCATTCTGCCACACCCATCTCCTCTGATATTCAGCTAACACTGGTTTATATTATTCAGGTTCCTACTTCTGCCTTAGTATGATCATGATCACGATGTCTACAGTTCTGGCGTGTATCGTGGCCAACATGTATTTCAGAGGAGTCCGGATCAACCGAGCACCCAGGTGGCTTAGATCGGTATGACTCGCTATTTACCATCATTAGCTTTTGGTTTTGGTTTTCTTCTTTTATAAATGTAATGTACTTTGGTAGACATTTTAACGATAAAATCATTACCATATTTGAGTCCATGGGGTGTTTGGAAAACGTATTAACTCCATCTACTATATAATAGTCCAAGTGTTTCGAGGTTTTTCTTTTGTGTTTTTTTTATTTTTGCTTCTTCTTTTTTTTTTTTTTTTTTGGGGGGGGGGGGGGGGAGGTAATAAATTGATGTGTACGTAATTAGCTGAGATTATGGTATTAATGTGTTGCTTACCAGCTACATAACTATTCGAAGCAAACTTTACTAAACATATGTTCTATCCCTTTCTCTTACAATGTTTATTCTCAGAATACTTCAGTATACAATTGTATTATTTATGTACAAACAATAAGCTAAAACCAAAACGGAATACTAGAGATAGTTTATGAGTTGAAAATCCATTCTTGAGCTTATGTTTCATGATATCCACGTTTCCCTGTCATTTTGGTAAAGAAAACATTAAACATTTGACAAGATAAATCTGTGCCCATGGCCTTTGCCACGAGTGTGGCCAGATACCTTGTTTGGTTTCATCTGTAGTCGCGTCAACACAGAAAATACGGCGCTATTTTCATTACTCGTGGAAATGTACTGAGAACCAATCTCTCATTTTCAAATGAATGATGTTGTAATCTCGATCATCTCAGCAGTGCCAGTAATGCCGTCTGAAACGATTACACTTCATTAAGTCTCTGCCGACGGTTCAAAGGACGTCTAATCTCTGTCTCATCAAATGATGAAGCTTAGGTGTTCAAAACAGCGCGCATGCCTTCAACCCCATACTTGCGCGTTTCATTAGTCGCATGGGGAGGAGTACTTCTTCCTTTTTAATGCTTATTTGTGTGTGGTGTGTGTGTGTGAGAGAGAGAGAGAGAGAGAGAGAGAGAGGGAGTGTTGTGTGTGTGTGTGTGATTGTGTGTATGTGAGTGCGTGTGTGTGTGTGTGTGTGTGTGTGTGTGTGTGTGTGTTTGTGGTGTTTTCCCCTTCTTCTTTTTTTGAAAATGGAAGACCAAATCTGCGCTGATTGGGATTGTTGATACACCAGGAGGTTCTGGGGTTGTTTTCACTCCGTAGTTGTTCCAAGAATTTTCACAGAGATATTAAAAGGTTGTGGGGGTACATTTGTAATTCACAACAATTTCGTGAAAGAAATAAACAAATAATAATAAACAAATTAAAACCCAATCCAAAAAACAAAATCCATACACAATAACAATAACACATTTAACAGAAAAAGAAACCCAACCCAAACAATTTATGTTATACGTTGTTGTGTTATCTATAGCTTTACTCCTCATTTGGTTTTCTTTCTTCTCTGTTTTCATTTTCCGTTTTCTTCCCCTTCATCATTGTCATCTTATCCTTGTTTTATTGTTGACTATAGACTGTCAACGTGTTTAAGTCTAACTAACATTGTTTCTTCTCAAATACATTTTATGATTATTTTTATCTTGTTGTTATCAGTGCATCATTGACGGAATTGCTCGCTTTCTGGGCATGAGAGAAAACGTCATCGAGACGACAACCAACTGCGCGACACCCAAGAAGACGTGGTCCTCGTACGTGACCAGCGAGTTCGACAAGTCTGACTCCGAGATGGTTTATGCCCGAGTCCATCTTCTCGACATGGGCGTCGACTCCAAGTCTGAGTTTGGAACCGACGACTCCTCGTGTGGGCCCTCTCCGGCGAAATTCCCCACCGCTCCAGATCCTCTTCTAGAGGACATCTCCTCCATCAGAGAGTACATGGACCGCATCAGGGACGATGAGATCCTTCAGGAGGAGAGGAAGAGGAACGTCCGGGAATGGAGGATTATAGCAGCAGTGGTCGACAGGATCTTCTTCGTGGGTTACGTCTTCATTAACATTCTAGGAGTGACTCTTATATTCACTAAAGGGCAGACTTTGTGATGTACGTTTTTATGGGGTTTATTGCATGTAAT
>JAECMU010077756.1:5582-30288 GCA_016106625.1 Dracogyra subfuscus
CTCTCTCTCTCTCTCTCTCTCTCTCTCTCTCTCTCTCTCTCTCTCTCTCTCTCTCTCTCTCTCTCTCTCTCTCTCTCTCTCTCTCTCTCTCTGTGCCTGTCGGCCTGCCTATCTTCTTCTCTTAGTCTCTGTCTCTTAGTCTATGCACAATTCCATGACTGCTATTTTACAAATTGAAGGCAGTTTTGGTTACTTAGATTTCACATCTCTGAATGTTAAAGTCATCAAATAGAGTGTTTGTTTATATATGGTAATCAGTTCATCAGAATGGTTCATTGCTTTTGTATTCATAAAATATGGCAAAGAAGATTGACAAATTTGTGGATTCTAACATCATTATTGTCGATGCAGATAGCTTTATTATCAACATCCAAAAATCAATTTTGCACAAGCAAGCATGAGTACACTCGGCTCATGTTGAGCTGTGA
The DNA here is from genome assembly GCA_016106625.1 of Dracogyra subfuscus. Classification (NCBI taxonomy): domain Eukaryota; kingdom Metazoa; phylum Mollusca; class Gastropoda; order Neomphalida; family Peltospiridae; genus Dracogyra; species Dracogyra subfuscus. Next base: position 6,011 of record JAECMU010077756.1, read on the forward strand.
ATACAAAAATGACTTGTGAGCAGTCAATTTACAACATTTGTTTCAACAATGCACTAACCTAAAGGCATATAACACACGCACTTTATGAACATCACCCTTAGATTTGTGCATTTGATAATTATTCAAGCATTAATTGCTCACTGTCAAAACAGGTTATATTTTAGTACTTCCTGCACTTTGAAAACTGCACTTTGAAAATTTAAAGTAAAATTGTAGATGTAATTTACATGTGCTGGCTAATGATCCATAAATTGATAGCAAAATTAATGCAGAGCCATATTCTGTGACTGATTTTGAAAGATGTTGGGTTTTTTTAGGAAAGATTGCTTACATATGCATGTTATTTCATAATAGATCTGAATAGTTAATTTAGGCCTGAATAGTTTATTTAGATTTTAATAGTTATTGAGATCTGAATTGTTAATTTTTCATGAGCAGTCAGTTTTCAAGGTATTTTTCATTCTTTAATGGACTTTAATCTGTGAATTCTTACAACCATTCAAGTGTTAATTGTTAATGACTAAGTCAATTCATGTTCCATTCTAGTGCTTTGTTGTTTTGTTTAGACAACTAATTATGCATAGTTGACAGTTAGGATCTTATTTTCTGTCCTAGAATCTCTTGTTTCCTTCGATACAAGCAAGCGATAAATGTTTTTAATTAACTAATTATTTTCAATTTGGGCAGACAGTTGTGTAGCCTTGTTTTAATTCTATTTGTGATTGGAATTATTGGGATGCTTAATATAAGCAAATTATTCTTTTTTGGTGACTGAAACTAAAAAAAGTCCATTTTTAATATTGTCTGCCTTTAATTGTGAGTTCCATAATAAATTGCTGATTTTCTACATATGATGACAGTTCTGCATCTCAGACAATTTGTCCATGATGGTGGTTTCTGTCATAAGCTATAACTGTGATGAAGTTGCTTCAAGGGTGACCACTCTATTTGCCTCTTGTGACTACAGTAAACCAGAGATACCACACGAGCCTTGTCACCACTCCATTATGAGTGTCAAAATGGCAACGCGGCCAATGCATCACGAGTCCCATTCCAGACAACCTGTTATTGTTTAATCCATTACTTGAGAAATTGTTAGATCAGTGTTGCCTGCATGTTGAGATTTCACAGTCTTGGAGACACCAGTCGTCCACAGAAGGCGAGTGGAGACCTCTATAAACAGTTGTATGTGGGCCTCAAGACAGTAGTTTCATCACTTTGGCATGAACCACCAATACGCACATAACTGATCATTCATCTCTTAGACAGGGCAGATCCATTAGTATGACTGGGAATCAGTTCTCAAGATAATACTTTTGGCACTTGAGATCTTGCTGCCTGTAGGATGTTCAGCAGAGGTCTACATTGATTAATGAACTTGCTGGTATGTTGCTGAAGATTGTGTAAAAGTAATATATTATTCATCCTCGCACTCAGTATGGGATCCAGTTGCATGTTTCTGTTATTGAGCCGGTCTCTTTAATTAAAATAGTTAAACAAGGTATGTTCAAGATATATTCATGTGTGCTGACTGGACTCTTCCCAGATTTAGTAGTATAAGAGAAGAAGATGAAACCCATCATAGTCCCCGCCTCCTACCGACCCTGGTACGGGTTGCTGGTGTTCTCTTGCACTTGTCAAACCCTTTCCTCTCTTGGATGGAGGAGCCAGAATGGGTCAACCCCTGACCTGACCTGACCCGATCTGATCCGACCCGACCCGACCTGACCTGACTTGACCTGACCTAAACAAAAAACTATAAAAAAAACCCCCAACAACCAACAACAACAACAACAACAACAACACACACACACACACACACACACAACACAAAAAACCCACCTTAAATAATGCTACTTGTAGTTTTAGTGACAGGCACCAGGTTCTTCATGTCAGCAGCCAGGGCTACTGCTTACTGAACTACAAGTCTAGACACAAAGATTTTCCTTACAATCAAGACATTATCATCTCAACATAACCATTCATTGTAAATCAAATATGACATAAAAACCTGCCATGTTTTATAAGCACGGCCGCAGGTGTTTTACTTAGATCAGATGAGAAACATCAGTGTCCTCATTTCAGATCGGATTAAACATGAACATAACAACATCATATTAGCATAGGGATATTTGCTATTCCATTGATAATGTCATACATATAGTGATTGAAGTTATATTAATAAAATTAATGTGTTAGTTTATTTTAAAGTATAAAATTAGCATGAGTATTATAAAAGCTGTTAGTAACACACTAAAGTAGTAAAATATTTAATATATTGAAAATGGGATGTGAACCAATATATTTTTAACCATATGAGTAATAAGAAGTGGTGTGAAATGATAGTGGAAGCTTAGTACAGTTATTGTATAGGAGCAAAGCAGGATATAGCCCTGCAGTATTTCTCATTCCAGACTGGTATATCAAAGGCTGTGGTATATGTTATCCTGTGTTTGGGATGGTGCATATAAAAGATCCCTTATTACAAATGGAACATATAGCAGGTTACCGGCCTCGTTTGGGTAGTGGTTAAGCCATTGGACTACAGGCTGGTAGGTACATGGTTCACAGCCCGGTACCGGCTCCAACCCAGAGCGAGTTCTTAAAGGCTCAGTGGGTAGGTGTACGGCCACTACACCCTCTTCTTCTCTCTTACTAACCAACTAACAACTAACCCACTGTCCTGGACAGACAGCCCAGATAGCTGATGTGTGTGCCCAGGACAGTGTGCTTGAACCTTAATTGGATATAAGCACGGAAATAAGTTGAAATGAAAAATATAGCAGGTTTCCTATATGTCAAAATTACCAAATGTTTTAGATCCAATAGCCGATGATTAATAAATTAATGTCCTCTAGTGGTGTCATTAAATAAAAACAAACTTCATTTATTGCATAAATTTATTTATTCACTGCGAATCCACTTATATTAATCCATTACTTGAAAAATTGTTAGATCATTGTTGCCTGCATGTGAAGATTTCACAGTCTTGGATAGACCAGTCGTCCACAGAATGCAAGCTGAGACCTCAATAAAGGCCCAGAAAGGTCATTTACCCTTTTCTCCCATTTCTACAGCTTATTGCAATGTAATATAACGAAGATACTAAAACAACAGCTAATTAGACATGCCGTACCAGTCGGTCCTAGAGATGAAATAAATGCCACTGGAAATTAACAACACAAGAGATAAATGTTTCATGAGAAAAATCTAATTAATTTTTGTACTATGCAGCAGTGAATATCTAAATTTCCCTATGGTCTGTCTTCAGCCTTAGGAAAAAACTCAATTTCTACCATGATTGACCTTTTCTGCATTGTACATGTAGTTTTTAAAGTAGAATTTCTTTTTGGTATGTTTGTTCTCGTATGCTTTGTAGCTAAATTGGGTAATCTCTTCCTGTGTGTTTAGTTGAAATCTAGCAGATCACTTATGTCTACCGAGGTTTTGCATGCGCTGAAACACTTTGCTACTCGGTGCTGAATGTGTCTATTTGTGCTGTGTTCTCTCATTCTGCGAGGCAGTGACAAGTACATAAAAGCCTTTTGGCTCCCCTAAATTGATCAATGGCCTCTATTGCTCCACGGATCAGACCCATATGGCAAATTGCAGCGAATATTTCAATGAAAGCTGGATGGTCGCAGCGTGATGGAGGCCATGCTGTAGTGTAATGGAATTTTGTTGATCGTCGGCATTGTTTCGCCCCGCTCACAGTTATCCCAGGGAAGGCGGGATGCTGATACCATAAACCAGTCTTTTATTCCCAATCAATCTGGGCGACAGACCAGGGACAGTTTGAAATGCAATTCCGAGCCAAATTACAGTTGGCTTTTTCGGTGAGACTTCACGCCAGCTTCATTTTCTGCCAAAGGGACGAAGCGTTTTAATAATGCAGCATGAAGAGGTCTTGATTTGTATTGCATAGTCGTTTGGGTCTGTGCTGTTGGTAGCCAGTCAATAACAGATGTCATCGAGGGACAAGCATGCGTGGTCGAGGAGGTGTATCTGCCATGTCCATCAGTCGATGGCTGGATTACCAGTGTCTGTTGTTTCTTTAAGACTTCGTTTTAATGCAGAGTTTTCCTCTTTGTTGATCCAAGCTTCTTACTGCAAGTCTCTAGATAATAGGATAGATTTTCTTTTTTGTTATTTGAAGAATGTCTTCAGAAATGCCAGTCCAAATAACTGAAAGTGCATGTTTGTCTACCAATGCCATTATCAGATGTATTATGTTTGTCTCTGGGATTTTTAAATAAACATGTGCGTGGTTTGTAAGCAGCTTTTGGACACTGAAGATGAAATTTTATTTTGAATTACCACTGTAAGACCAGTTTAGGTATTTTAAACGAAGTCCTCTTAATACTGGCTAGTCTCAGGCATTGAATTTGGAATTTTATTTTTAGGATTCAACCAGAATTGTAAACATGATTTCATACAGATAGTTTGGGGATTCCATGACATATATTATCTGATGATTCTGACCCAAAATGGCATGGAATCGTGCTAAATTCGCAGCCTGATTCTACATGTATATTATGCCCTGTCTTTAGAAATGTAAGAAACAAAAACTGGTTTAATTTAATTCTATTTGTATTGTTTGTCATATCATGATCTTGTTTCAATTATTAATTGTTGAGGATGGAATGTAGTTAAGCAGTCTAATGGTCGATCAATGTCACACATTTGACTTCTGTTTCAACTAGTGTTAACAACTGTTATATCAAAGGTCTTTGTATATGCTACAGTCTTTGCCAGGAAAGGTTTTAAGAGAAGAAAAGTAAAAGTGTTTTGGAAATAAAATACTGTTTTTGTGTCCAATGTAGAAAATAATGGCTCAGAAATGAATAACTTGTAGTAAATTCCATAGCATGAAAAAATGTATTCCCTGTGGGACAGACTTTAGGTTTTAGTAACATATTCATTTCCTTTTAAATGTAAATACTGAACCCCTTTTTTACTAATATTGTGCAATTGGAATGGGTTTGTTTCAAGACAGGTTAGCATGTAGTTTCTTTTTAAAAACCGAATGCAGGTAATAATTTGAAAATATGTTTTTAATACTTCTTGGAATGGGAAAGTATTTATTTATAGGCTACTCACGCAAGCTTTTTGCATGGCATCCTTACAACCAACACCTTTGAGTGAACATACCTTTAAAATCCACATTCAGTGACCAAAAGTTTAAATGATCTCTATGCCATTTTTGACATGACTGTCACGTCCCTGAACAAGGTTTTATGTGATGGGTGAGGAGGCAGACAGTATTGTGTGAGCTGGCTTTTATATGGCTGCTGGTTGATGTGTGCAGCCGTCATCGGACGCTTTCTAACATGTCTGTTATTGATCACAGATTCGGTGTGATCCGTAATCACTCCCTAGGTTTGCAATTATTCAGTTTGTCGAAGAAATTCACTGTTTTTCGAGTGTTCAGCTTATTCCCTCGTAAGTGAATTACTATTGATAGCAGTATTTTATTCTGATTTAAGAGTTTTCAGACCTGGAAAGCAATAGCATATAAAGCCTTCGTTGAAGGTTTTTGTTTTCAAAATTACACTTATCTGGTCGGTAGGAATTGACGGGGACTAGCTGCTCTTGTTTGTAGCCATTTTGTGATCCCATGCATATCAGGGGCGGGACGTAGCACGGTCGGTATAGGATCGATCCCCGTCGGTGGGCCCATTGGGCTATTTTTAGTCACAGCCAGTGCACCATGACTAGTATATCAAAGGCTGTGGTATGTGCTATCCTGTCTGTGGGATGGTGCATATAAAAGATCCCTTGCTGCTAATCGGAAAGAGTAGCCCATGAAATGGCGACAGTGGTTTTCCTCTCTCAATATCTGTGTGGTCCTTAACCATATGTTTGACGCCATATAATCGTAAATAAAAATGTGTTGAGTGCGTTGTTAAATAAAACATTTCTTTCTTTCTTTCCATGCATATCATCTGAAGAACTAAAGTTAGCTAATGTCCAGTTTGTAGAATAAAATAATACATCTTTTTTCATGGGTGAATCTAGGTCCAGTTTGTATGGGCAAAGTCATTTCTCGCTTTAACTTTGAGAAAGTGATGTTTTATGAGAGAAAGACTTGGTTGGGTTTTTTCTTTATTAACGTTTTTATTTTGTTTAACAACACCACTAGTGCAATCCCTGACATTGCTATTTTTATGATCTGGGACAATAAATAAAAATAAAAAAGTAAGAAAAAACCCATCACCACTAGAGCACATTGATTAATTAATCATTGACTATTGGATGTCAAACATTTGGTTGTGGGCAGGACGTAGCACAGTGGTAAAGTGCTCACTTAATCAATCCCTGTTGGTAGGTCCATGGGGCTATTTCTCATTCCAGCGAGTGCACCACAACTGGTATATCAATGGCCATGGTATGTGTTATCCTGTCTGTGGGATGGTGCATATAAAAGCTTCCTTGCTACTAATGAACAATGTAGCGGGTTTCCTCTCTGAGACTATACGTCAAAATTACCATGTGTTTGACATCCAATAGCCGATGATTTGTAAATCAGTGTGCTCTAGTGGTGTCTTTAAACAAAACAAACAAAAGTCAGTCTAATCAAAGCAAAGTTTTTTTAAGACTTCACTTCATTTTTTTGAAATCTGTGATTTATAAGCCAAACATATACACAAGAAAAACCCCACATACACACCCCCCCCCCCCCCCCAATATTATAAAGATTATTATTTTTAAACCTGTGGTCCTACCTTTCATCTTTAGGCCTAACATTTCATCCAATTCTCTGCTAAATGCTTCTCAACAGTTTTTGGCTAATATTCATAGAAATTAAATTTTAAGATTTTCTTTTCATTAGAAACTATTTATTAAAAAATATCCAACATCTATATTTGATCTAGTATACAAATAAGACCATGGTTTAAATAACAATTACTTACAGCTTAGCGTCTTGAAATTGCTGAAGTTATTGTGGTTTAATGTTTGTGGGTTACAGGTTCATTCAGACGGGCTTTTACCAACACTGGAAGCTAAATGAACTTTATTCAATCCACTCTGTCGATGAACTTGTTGAGGATTGAGAGAGTAAGATTTCATGAGAGTCCAACCATTATTAGTAAAGATTTTCTATAGCCCTCCATCCATCTTCCTGTACAGGAAGTCGGCATCCATCTTATTACTGTGGCAGACGCAATCATCCCCATGGAACAAAGTGGACAGAGCTAATTTGATTCTTTTTCAGGATTACCGGCCGCAGAAGAAAGTTGGTCTTCCTTAAATTGGCGGTGATTGGGAAATAATAAGTTAAATATGTTTGATGCAGGCAAAAAGCATAGAGAATATTTTCATTGAAAGAGTTTGAGATGTGATAATAAATTTTAACGGAAAATGTGAAAAAGAGAGAAATCTTATTTTTTGATAGTTGCATCTCCAGGATCAAAGAATGCGATGTTGTCATTGATGAATTAGGTCTCTTTATGCATAAAAGATGGCTGATTTTGGGATGCCTTTTTGCTATTTTATCGCCTTCTCATCCAAGCTTAAAGTGAAGTGGATTGGAAATGCTGATCAGCTTTCATTACTGCTTTGCATCAATTGTAGCATGATTTTCACTTTACAAATGTCAGATTCTGTTCAAGTGTACATTCTTACCAACTAATGGGCCATTGGATTTTAATCTTTTATCATCCTGTCACAATAAGTTTTGCTGAAGAGCTATAACAAACCATTTCTGTTGTATTGTTGTTTGACAAGAAAGTTTGGTTTTGTATGATGTTGAACGATGTAAATCCTATTTCTGCCAGTCTGTATAATAATATAGATGGGTATTATGAGAACTTCTGTAAAACAACATAGCAATTTGGGTATCCAGTATCACGATACTTATCATAATATATTATTTACAACATAGTCAACATTCTTTTAATGGTGTCTTGTAAGAAAATAAAGAAAATATATCATACATGTTGAAGTTTATAATTAGTAGTCTACCGGTCCAACCGGAGGGGGACTACAGGTTTCATATCTGTCCTGTCTGTTTGTCTGTATGTCCATTCATTCATCTGCCTGTCCCACATAGTTTTCTGGATGGGTTTTTTCCGAATGCCTGGAGATATTGAGCTGAGATTTTTTGTATAGCTTTATAAGTTTATTATGTACTGTTACAGATCAGCTTTGACTTTTATGACAATTTACCCTCTTTTTGTTTTTAAAGAGTTATGGTTCTTGAACTTAAGAGATATGCAGATGTTTTTTTCCAGACATTTTTTGTAATACCTCAACATATTGAGCTGAAATTTTCTGTATAGTTTTTTTGTTTTGTGTTTGTGTAACGACGCACTCAACACATTATAATTACGGTTATATCGGTGTCGGACATATGGTTATGTCGAGAAAAAACCCCAGTGGTGAGCTGACGGGGATCGATCCTAGACCGACCGCACATCAGGCGGGCACTGTACCACTGAGCTATGCTGCCCGCTTTCTGTATAGATTTATTATGTACTGTTACAGATTACATTTGACTTTCATGGCAGTTTACCATTTTCTGACAGAGTTAACGTCTCTTGATTTTTGGAGAAGCAAAACATTTTTGTGCCTAGCAGGAGACATGTATTGCCAAAGCAGTACTGTCACAATGCTTGTTTAAATGTTAAGACATATGGGTCATTTCAATATATTAAAGTTAATTTAGTGCTTTCCTTTTTGAAAACTATCATGGCTATTGAAGTTGAGATAACTACTGTTTTTGACTGACAAATACTATATATCATAGTACATGTTATTTAATATTTGAAAGATAATACATGTTTATTGAAATACTGTTTATACTGCACATCCCTGTTGTACAATATAAACTTTCTATGATAGATACAATCTAACTGATGAAATTAAAAATGTAGAACCTGATTTCTCATCAATATTTGGTTTAACCTTGATTCTTCATTAGAGCAGATATGAACTGAAATGTGAAATAAGATTAACGTAATTTGAATACTAAATAACATCTGCTCTAAATGCTTTTAAATATTAAATTATGTATTAGAAACTACATTTTTAATTACAGACCTTTCATGGATATAAGCATGTGACAAATTACTGATTGATCACTTTTCAAAGTGCAGTTGAAACAGTGACACATTTCTTTGTCTATAAAACATTAAGAAAATAGAGCATGTTTTATATGTAAACCATGGCTAGGTACATGCCCAGGCAAGAAAGCCCAGAGATACCACATCTTTTGTCTGTTACCAGATATAATAATGCACAGTCAGGCCTGTGTTAAGCAGCTACCAAAGAGTTCATCAAAAATTAAAAAAAAAATTTTTTGATTAATGACACCACTAGAGCATATTGATTTATTGGATGTCAGACATTTGATAGTTCTGACATATAGTTAGAAAAGAAATTGCTACATTATTCCAGTAACAGTAAAGGATCTTTTATATGTACTTTCCCACAGACAGGTCATCACTTACCACATGTTGACAGCTCAGCATTAGAATCTGATTCGGCCATGTCTGTTTACAGAAATGATAAATGAAGTGCAGCTTTGTGAGAAAAACTAGATCTTAAAGCTTGTTCGAACTTTACTGCAGTAACAGCTAATTATGGTGTCCATTGGTTAGTAACTTTTGGAGGACATAACTCTTAACTACATGTAGCCCTAACACAGAAGTGACTCCCAGAGCAGTGGTTAAAAACAACACCATTTAAGATGGAAGTCGTAACTTAATTAGGTAATGGATGGTACACGGCCTTTGAATCAACAGTCGTTAACTCCAAATGGCAAATTTAATTTGTTGAACTCTGCCTACAGGCAATTTTATTACTTTATGGTTTCTTTTATCAATCCTGTTGAGCTGCACACAAATTTGCTCATTAAGACCTAACCATGTATAATCAGTATTTTATCTTACTGACAGGTTATAAAAACCCTGATTTCAATCGAGTCTGCCGGCGAGAGCAGAACGAATCCCTCGGGACGACCAGCAGCAATATTTCAGCTTTTTCTCTCGTAATGAATCTCTCATATTCATTAGTGTATTCCCCCGGTCTCCGATTCTGTGTAGGAAAATCATATCTGGTAGCAGGCGTATACTTGCAGTAATCAAAACTGTGATCAATAATTGATTCTCAATGCTTGCAATTTTCTCCAATTAAAGATAGTCAAGGTCCTGAGCTGAAAGGACAGGAAGTTACCAGTCGCACGTGTCCCTTTTGGGACGGCGACAACGGACAGGAAACCAGGTGTTGTAATAATGACATACAGTATTTGATTATCGGTTCAAGTTCATTAGTGCTGTGAAAGCAAGGTTCGTGGTAGTGCTGATATTTTCGAAGGTTCGTGTTCATATCGCTGATCCGACTGTGATCGAAGGGCTCATTGTTATTACTGTCAGTCACTGCCCATCATGCCAATTAGCGACCAGGTCAATCACTGCTGTCATTCACGTCTGTGACTAGACTCTTATTAGCGTAATGAATATGACTTGTTGTAAACCATGGCTAGGTACATGCCCTGGCAAGAAAGCCTAGAGATACCACATCTTTTGTCTGTTACCAGATATAATAATGCACAGTCAGACCTGTGTTAAGCAGCTACCAAAGGGTTCATCAAAAGTTTAAAAAAAATAATTTCTGATTAATGACACCACTAGAGCATATTGATTTATTGGATATTAGACATTTGATAGTTCTGACATATAGTTAGAAAAGAAATTGCTACATTATTCCAGTAACAGTAAGGGATCTTTTATATGTACTTTCCCACAGACAGAACAGCACTTACCACATGTTGACAGATCAGCATTAGAATCTGATCCGTCCATGTCTGTTTATAGAAATAATAAATGAAGTGCAGCTTTGTGAGAAAAACTAGGTCTTAGACTTAGTTATGACTAATATAATTTAGTCCCAGCAGCTAAAATGATTTTAAAGCCTATTGCATTTTCCAGTGTTTTCATACAGCTGCCACACCCTCCATATTAGATTTCAATGTCAAAATGACCCCTTATTGCAAAACTAATTCTATAATATGATTGTGCATTCTCTATTTTATAGAAATAGGTACCTCATTTATTATTTATTATTGTGCCCCAAATGTTTCATGGCATCCAACATGTTCCAATTTTTTAAACGGTGAATCATGGCTATCTTTACTTCCAAAATATTTTATCAATACAAGATGACCTCTGATTGAATAAATAACCCCATCCTCTCCTTATGTTTTATGTGAGATATGTCGATTTATGAATTTCAGTATGGTCGTTGGTGAAGTTAACTGAAACTTTTGAAAGGTACATGGGGATTATTTGTTTTCTAAAGGTCCCCAAAACTTGAATCCACCCTTAAACTTGAAAAATGATACCTATCACCAATACAAAAATGTATGTGACATCATTTTAGATTGTTGCACTTGTCCCTAATGGACCGGCTTTGGTAGTGCAGTGGTTAAGCCATCAGACTACAGGCTGGTAGGTACTGAGTTCAGATCCCAATCGAGACATGGGATTTTTAATCCAGATACTGACTCCAAACCCTGAGTGAATGATCTGCAAGGCTCAATGGGTAGGTGTAAACCACTTGCACTGACCAGTGCTCTATAACTGGTTCAACAAAGGCCATGGTTTGGGCTGTCCTGCCTGTGGGAAGTGCAACTAAAAGATCCCTTGCTGCTTATCGTAAAAGAGTAACCTGTGTGGTTACAGCGGGTTTCCTCTAAAAAGAAAACAGTGTCAGAATGACCGTATGTTTAACGTCCAATAGCCGATGATAAGATAAAAAAGCATTGTGCTCTTGTGGCATCGTTAAATAAAAAAAAGAAACTTTATTTTGCCACAAATGGTGAATTATGTTTAGTCTCAAGGTTTCTGCCATAGAATAAATGGGTATGGTACCATACCCAAATATCTTTTGCATATTATATATATATTTTTTAAGTTAACCTTTTGACAAACTTAACCCATTATCTTTCTGGGAGATACCCTCCCATACCCCCAGTTGACTGTGGTTGTATTCAATTCCATAGCACTATACCCCAACATTTCTTTCTGGTAGAAACACAACCTCTTTTGATAAAGTTTCTGCTCACCTATTTTGATAAAGTTTATGTATACATTTGAACTTTACATTGTCCACAAATTAACTTGGGTATATAATCACAACCATTGTGTTTCTATTTTGGTTCTGAAATTGTATTAATGGTTTATATGAAGAAGAAAAAAAAATCAACAACACACTAGACAATGTATCATCTTTTATTCATGTTAGACAGTTATTTTCAAATACAAACTTGTTTGATTCCGTGATGATTACGAGAAATCAATTCATTACTAACATGTGATAACAGCAGGTGGTCTACATGGTCTGTAGTCTGTGCATGCTTCCAGGCACATTCTCAGCACCGCTAATTGGATTTGCTCATTATCGTGATAATCTCCCGCTTTAATCTCTCCGTCTGCTTAGTGTTGACATTTTGAGAGATCTCTCCATTCTCGTCACTATCGTATCGAGGGATCAATTTTGTCTAATTACTGAAGCCTGTCTCAAAAGTTTATCCATCGTCCAACGAAAATTTGTAAACATACAGAACTCCTGATCAAACAGCCATCATAACCACCTTCCTCTGTTGCGCTGCCCCCAACGGATGTTTGGATCTCCCAAACATTTGTTCTGTGCCGTATGGATTGAGCCAGATCATTATCAGAGATCGTCAATATCAGCTATTGGCTTGATCAAAGTTTTCGAGCAGAAGAAATATGGTCCCGCCAATATGTATCTGTTGGGACAATCAAAATATTACTTAAACAGTAAGAAAAAGAGTTGAATGAATATGCAGAACGTGATATTAACTGGGTATGTCTGTCCTTTGATCTTATGGATTACGTATGTTTAAATATGTATATGTTTGGACAATCAAAATGATAGTTGAAGAAGTAGAAGATTAGCATGAATATGCATGAGTTAATTACTATGCCTATTAGCAGGAATTTCTTTGATATTATGGATTGAAATCCTAGATAACACTTCTGCTAATCAGTCTTCCGGTGTTTTCCCTTTATCTACGTGCACTTGTAGTGGATTCAAGATCCTTGGTTTTGCAGCTTCAGTAAACACAATGCATTATTTAATCTTTTTCGTTTCCACTTTGATTCTGTCAGCCATTGCGTGAAGACATTTGTTGTGTGTGTCCAGCCTACCTCAACAGTTGTGCCGAATGCATCCCCATGTGGCCGCACTTGAAAAGTTAATTAAAACTTTGCAATCAATAAACGCAAGGTATTCTGTGCTGCGCGAACCACTGCCATCCAGCTTACAGACCAATTCTCCAGCGCTCGGTCCAAATGAAGGGATGGTATTGGGTCAACATTTTCCGTTTGCTCTGTGTTTTTATCGTTTGTGAATCGAGACAGTGCGTGCGGTAGATTCATTTGCATTCTATTTGTTGTAGTTTAATTTGAATGGTGTGCATGCACATTAGGCCGGGTTTGTTATCGGCTGTAGTTGTCTAAATAACACATTAAGTAAGTAAGTTCACCGAACACTACCTATTGATCGTGGATTATCTGTGTGAAGTGGATAATGGATCTCATCTAATGGCAGCCATTATATATTTTGGTCAGGCAATCATGTTGGAAATAGTTTGGACATTAAAAGTTTTTGTTAGGCCGCCCATTGCTAAACATAGCCAGTCATTAACGGATGACAGGAAGCTTTTAAACACTCAAAACAAAAAATTAGTTCAGCCTTAAGCGGTTGTTGCTTTGTTTTTGATAAAAACTTTTGGCTATAATTCAATATTAATTGCTTGCTTGGTGACAGAGAGTAAACTTGGGTGCAATTCAGTTCAGTGCATATAGCAAATGGAAAGGGAGGTAGAAGTTACGGTGCTGTTTGCTGAAATCTCCCTTCAATAAAAGCTTTTGTACAAGTTTGTTTAATGACAGTCTGATTACTCTTCTTCTTTATTATCTTCTTTTGTATTTATAAAAACATCAGTTTGGTACTGATGCAAACATGTTTTGAACTACCATATTTGTTATCAATAAATACTGAGAGAATAGCTAGAAATCTAAACTTGTGGTTCAGTCAGTTCATAGTAAGAGCTGGTAAACTCAGTTTAAAATGAGGACACCATCTAACATTATATTATCAACAAATACTGAGAAATTACTTATAAATCTTAACTCATGGTTCAGGCAGTCCATAATAAGAGAGATTATTAATTTTCAGTTAGTAAGTATAATTAGTAAAATACATATTTTCCACTGTTCATTGCTGTACAGTATTTCTTTCTGATGGGGTTATTCTGTGCAAGTCAACCTCAATTCAAAAAATGTCCCGTGTGATCATCTCCAATTTATAAGACATTTCATCCTATTTGGTGACTTATTGAACTTAATTTACAGTTTTCTGCTTGTCCAAGTTAAAGTTTTGCTTGTATTAACAGTTTTCTGCTTGTCCAATGAAGTTAAAATTTTGCTTGTATTTACAGTTTTCTGCTTGTCCAAGTTAAAGTTTTGCTTGTATTTACAGTTTTCTGCTTGTCCAAGTTAAAGTTTTGCTTGTATTTACAGTTTTCTGCTTGTCCAATGAAGTTAAAATTTTGCTTGTATTTACAGTTTTCTGCTTGTCCAAGTTAAAGTTTTGCTTGTATTTACTGTTTTCTGCTTGTCCAAGTTACAGTTTTGCTTGTATTTACAGTTTTCTGCTTGTCCAAGTTACAGTTTTGCTTGTATTTACTGTTTTCTGCTTGTCCAAGTTAAAGTTTTGTTTGTATTTACAGTTTTCTGCTTGTCCAAGTTAAAATTTTGCTTGTATTTACAGTTTTCTGCTTGTTTGTTGAAGCTAAATACATGTTTTTAACATGACTATGATAGCAACTATCAACCTTTTCTAAGGAATCTTTCAAATGTTATTTTTTTATCTCTAAAAAAAGTTACACAACAAAGTCAGGAGAAACGATGATTGAAAAATGTGGATATTGCAACAAACAATTTAATTTTTTAGGTTGCGTTACCTGGTTGTAACTGCAGATGCCTTTCAGATGCATTTATTTTGTCTTTACTTTGAATAGATTTAACAGAATTCCCTCATCACTTGGCAGTTGTTGTGCTCTCATCACTTTAATACTATAATCCTAATATTAATACTGACACTTAAGAAATTATATCATACGCGTTTCCTATGCATGACTCTTTAGAAGTCGGACATCTTATCGGGAAAACTCCAGTGCAGCTGGTTCGGTGTCTAGAGGAATTCTGTGATTGTAAAGTGACAAGCTTTATTATAGAATAAGATCAGACAAAGTTCGTGTAGTTTTATCATTGAGACCAGTGCCAGACTACTATGGCTCTTGTACTTAGATAATCTTATGGATAATTTCATCAGTAGTGATATAAATAGGTAAAACAAGAAGCCAAATTTACAAAAAATATATCATTACACTTTTTTTTCTCAGATGTGTTTTAAAGTCGAACAAAATAAGATGCATGTGCATACATTGTAACCAAGTAATTGCAGTTACTACATACCTATTCAATCATAATATGATAAAGATATTTTGAAACTGTGTGATAAATATATTTTGTATTGCACATATGTGCGATATGGACCCAAACTTTTAAATGTGCAATTCCCTTTTAATTTTTACTGCAATTAGCACCTTTCATTTACTGACATCATATTTGATTTATAAGTGATGTCACATCGTATCTGAAACATTACACAAGACTGCCACAGAATATAATTCTTAACATTAAGTAAATCCATGAAAGGAGTTTTGATCAGAGATGTAACAAAGTGTTGTTATGGCATTAAATTAAAAACCGTTTTTGTGAAGTTCTGTGTATTCTGTAATTAAGTCAGTTCAGTGCTTGCCTGAGGTGCTTGCGTCACAGGATTCAACCACCTCAGTGGATCCATTCACCTGACTAGGGTTTTTCTCGTTCCAACCAGTGCAACACAACTGGTCAAAAGCAGTGGTATGTGCTTTCCTATTATTGGGAAAGTACATATAAAAGATCTCTTGCTGTTAATGGAAAAATGAAGCAGGTTTCCTCTGATGACTATATGTAAGAATTACGAAATGTTTGACATCCAACAGCCAATGATTAATTAATCAGTGGGCTCTAGTGGTGGCATTAAATAAAACAAACTTTAATTTTATTGTAATTAAATACATATCACTGTTTAGGAAAGTTAAATGTGTAAGGTTTTGCTTGGCAATTCCCTAAAAACTGCTATAAAACTGATCCATATTAGATGGCTGATGCAAGCTGTGATGAGATCCAAAGTCATAAGATATCATGATACATTGTATTTGCAAAACAATATAGGTTTAAAAAAAACAAAAAACATTTAGGATCATTGGTACATGCACAGTAGATTATCCTGCAAAGTTGCAAGACAACGTGTTTTTCTTTTTAAAAGCTTCTGCGCATGCTGTAACCTCACCATGATGCAGGGGTGTAACATTCTCTTTGAGAATGGCCAATACAGCACAAATTGAAATTTTTAGTAAAAGTCAGTATCTTTCTGTGATTAAAAAAAAAAAATGCACAGTTCTTTACATTGTTTTTATTAGAGTTTTGAATTTTTGTATTGATGTTGATTATCACCTTCTTTGTTTGTATTACCATAGTTTAATACACCCAATAGCCAATATCTTCTTCATGCTGGGGCGTTGTTAAACATTCATTCATTCTTTTTAAAAGAAACTGAACTGACATACAGACAAAATAGGCCAATCTATGTTGAACAGCTATGTGAATATCAGAAAATGGCATCTTAGGATAATTTCCTGCCTACAAGTCAGCGTGGACTACATGTATATTGGATGAGGTGAAAGAACAGTAAAGTGGTTTCTAAAAGGCAGGATCACATTGCAGGTGACCTAATAACAGCAAATTGCTTAAAGCAAGACACAATATTTCACATGAGCTGTCATTCTGCATGTGTGTTGGCAAGGCAACATTCAATGTATGCATTTACATGTTCTAAAAGTGACTTTATCAAGTATCAGTTGGGTTCTAGTTTATAAAGTGATCTTAGCACCAAAATCACAGTAAGTGCTTAAGGTGGTCTTGGTGTTAAGATTGCTTTATAAAATAGAGCCATGGTCATAAATGTTTTGCAACAAAATATTTTTATAGTTTATGTTTCTTAGAATTTTTTTTAGATTTACAGCATTAGAAAAAAATATTTCTATAATAAAGTTTAAATACTGTGTTCATTGGAAATTTGTGTAATTACTTGTAGGTTACACAAATATATTTTATGTAACCTATGAATCAGTTACTTAGTTGAATATCACATGCTCTTTAACGTAACTTG
Source organism: Dracogyra subfuscus (assembly GCA_016106625.1). NCBI lineage: Eukaryota > Metazoa > Mollusca > Gastropoda > Neomphalida > Peltospiridae > Dracogyra > Dracogyra subfuscus. The sequence goes on from JAECMU010077756.1 coordinate 23,321, forward strand.
ATGAGGTATTTTGAACGGATTATCTTTGCTCTAAAGGAATATGGTAAAGTTATTTTTGGGGGATATGACTACATAGCCAGATTTCAGTCACACCAAAATATCAACAACAAGTGGGATGTCAAGATGGTGTATCTATTTAAAAAAAAAAAAAAAAAAGCCATTTACCAGGTCAGCTGTGAGCTTAAGCCAAACAAAATATATTTCTGGTCTCTGGTCAGTGCCTACATCGATTTTGACCCTCAGTATGACATAGGTTTTTGTTGTGCTTTTTTTTGCCATAAAATAAAATCGCATTATGATTCAAAATGCTATTGCATATGCTTTCAATTTAAATATGCCCCTTATTTCAGTATCAAATATACCCACCTTTTCTGTGCAATCCATGCTTTAAAAAACAAAATGAAAAAAAAAAAAGTCTGGTACATTTATAGTATGCTTACTATGTATTAGTTAATGTGGAATAATATGTTAATTTCTTAAAACAGGTATTATGTAGTTGCTGTCCATTTTTGGTCCTTTTTTATATATAAAAAAAAGGCCAGATATAAGTGTGTGTGTGTGTGTGTGTGTGTGTGTGTGTGTGTTTCCGATGGTAACAACAGTCAACTTTTGTATTAAAGTTTTGCGTTTAGATCAGTTTCTCACAAACTATAAGTCGTACATAAATCAAAATTGGTTTATAGTTGCACCTATGGATGCTCATCACAGCGCACTGAAACATTTTAATGTAGGTGAAACATTTAATTCAGTCAAATTCTTGTTCTTACATTTATCATATGGTGAATCAGAGGCAGATCTAGGAGGCCCTAGGGGTCCACCCCTCTAAATTTTGCGATAGTTATAATTTTATTATATATTAATTTTTTTAATTGTTTTACGATCCCCCTCAAAACCTCCCATAAAATTCCCTTGGCATTCCACCTCATGTCACTGCCCCCCCCCCCCCACTGAATTTTCTGGATTTGCTGCTGTGAATGATTTGGAAGAATAGTAAAACTGTGTTTACAAATTTTGGAAAGTTTAATTCAAGTCTACTTGTATTAGATCATTTTGTGAGACTATTTTTGTGCTGTTTTTAAGAAAAATGGTAACTTATTGAAGGTGTATATAGCTTTGTGACACCAAATATTTGACCTCTCTGTTGTACATGAATGAAACCATCTACCACAGTTATACCTCACAAAGATGTATGCATCTTCAGCATGTTTTACAGCCATTATTATGATGCGTGTATAGGTGATGACGGCAATATTGAAAGGTTTCCCCGTCTTTGAACAGAAATCTAACAACTAATGATGTATCCACCCTGCCGGTTCACTGGTTCAGCGTTGATGTAATAACCAGCAAGAGAGCTGGTGCATCTGTCTTCTTCTAACTTAAGTGATGGCCGTTAGAACTGAAGATAAATGTTCAGCTGCAACAAACATCATCAAAAGCTCATAGCTCTTTAAAAAGAAACTCCAGCAACCTCTATCTCTATGCCCAATGTGTCCTTATCTCCATGCATGATGGAAGTTGGAACACGTTAGTCCCTGGTGAAATGGTATGAAGAACCAACAGGTGTAAAAAGACATACAGCTTTAGTAATCCCATTCCATTACCATCTTCTACAGGTTTTAATCTTTTTTTTTTTTTTACAGTTTAATGTTAACTTGCAAGTCATGACTGATTTCTTATATTCCTTTGTAATTGTTTATATTGGTTGCCTCGTATAACTTGGAGTATGATTAGCCTTGTGATCGTAGAAGTTTAGATATCTGAATTCAAAGTTGGTTGATGTCTGTTGACATCAGTTGCTGTATTTATTTTTACTAAGGGGGGAGGGGGCTTCTTCCCCGAAATGGTTTTCATTCAAGGCTGCTGAGTCCATTCCACCTAGTTTTCTTTGTTCATCTTGGTTGTTTTTGTTTTTGTTTTTTAGTTTAGGGGTTTTTTGTTTTTGTTTTTATAAATAATCCAGTTATCTCCCTTTGATGTTTTGTTTTTGAATTATCTTCTCATACCAATGGGGCATGAGGGCTATTCCAGAATTTACATGTGGTTGGTGGGAGACACCATAATTATTAGTTCATGCTTGGTAGGTCTGTAATTTGATTAGTGTGTGCTTTAAAAAGATTATGTTGTAGATCCCTCCCACTCTCTCTTTGATGAGTTCTGGCACAGACTTAACAAGGCTGTTGAGTGTAATATGCTTGGAGTTTTGAGTCTGAGATTTTGTTTTCCAAGACTAACTGCCGGCTGTTATTATATCCCATAGGATCTAATTGATGTAATAGCATGTGCCATTCATGGTGCTAAATATCATACAAAAGCAGACATACGTTAAAAAGGGAGCTACCATAAGTTTTATAATTTCACATCAGCTTCAGTTTTTGAAATTGGTTCATTTAATTTTATATAATGCATTACAAAGTTGCAGAATATACTGTAGACATGTAAAGCAGCTTTGGCGTATTGTACAGCATAGGGCAAAAAGTAGCTAGTTGATAGCATCTGAAGGAAAGTCTGCTGGTTTCACCTTTCCAGCAAATACACAAAAAACACAGATAAATACGAAAAACAATTCCTAAAATATTAATGCTTCACTGAGATAAAATGACACGGGAAGCCTGCTTTTTAAATATATTTTTTTGTTCATGAAAGAAAGGAAAGTGTTGTTTTTTTTCACATTAACTCAACACATTGTTTAATCAGTGGTTATTTGACCTAGAGTATAAAGAAGAAACTACTGTAGCTATAACCAAATAGATCATTATTCATTTAAAATAGCAGAAAGATATCTGTTGTATCCATTTTCGAGTAAAAAGGTTAGCACATGTAGTGGAATTTTAGTTTTTAGACACCCGTTGGACTGGCCTCTGTGGCACAGTGGTTAAGTTATTGGTCTAAAGGCTGGTAGGTACTGGGTTCGGATCTCAGTCAAGGTATGGGATTTTTAATTCAGATACTGACTCCAAACCCTGAGTGAGTGCTCCGCAAGGCTCAATGGGTAGGTGTAAACCACTTGCACCAACCATAACTGGTTCAATAAAGGCCATGGTTTGTGCTATCCTGGCTGTGGGAAGCACAAATAAAAGATCCCTTGCTGTTAATCGACATAAGAGTAGCCCATGAAGTGGCGACAGCAGGTTTCCTATCAAAATCTGTATGGTCCTTAACCATATGTCTGATGCTATATAACAGTAGGTAAATAAAATGTGTTGAGTGAGTCATTAAATAAAACATTTCTTTCTTTCTTTCCAAACACTGAGTGAGTGCTCTGCAAGGCTCAATGCGTAGGTGTAAACTATTTGCACTGACCAGTGATCTATAACTGGTTCAACAAAGGCCATGGTTTGTGCTATCTTGCCTGTGAGAAGCGCAAATAAAAGATCCCTTGCTGCCTGTTGTAAAAGAGTAGCCTAGGTGGCGACAGTGGGTTTCCTCTATAAAAAAACAGTGTCAGAATGACCATATGTTTGATGTTCAATAGCTGATGATAAGATAAAAAAAACCAGTGTGCTCTAGTGGCATCGTTAAATAAAACTTTTTTAGATACCATTTGGTGAAAACATTGTGTTTATTTATGATATTACATGGTAATAACAGACATATGTGTTAGAACTTGTTTTTAAAAATATATTCAACTTGCTTTCACTCATTAGATACCTTTTGAAAGAACTTGTAAGATAAATCAGTCTTCGCCATGAAAGGCGAGCGATCGCTTGCGCTCGCCTCCGCACACGCCTCAAATGTGTAAGACGAGGAGCGTATCGATCGCCTTAAATTTACGCACAATAGCGATCGATAACGTAACATTATATAGTAATACATGGCACATTTGTACAAACATATTTAATAAGGAGAGCGATTGCTCGCCTGGCTCAATTAAGGAGAGTGATCTACAGCTCGCCTTGATTTTACTCATGGCGAAGACTGTAAATGGTCTCTAACGGCCACTCATGCAGTATTCTCTATATACCTTTCACTTTCATTTCAACTTATTTTCATGCTTATGTCTAATTAAGGTTCAAGCATGCTATCCTGGGCAAACACCTTAGCTATCTGGTCCGTCTGTCTAGAACAATGGGTTAGTTGTTAATTGTTAGTGGTTAGTGAGAGATAAGATGATGTAGTGGCCTTACACCACAACCCATTGAGTCATTAAAACTCACTCTGGGTGGGAGCCAATACCGAGCTGTGAACCCTTTACCTACCAGCCTTATGTTCGATTGCTTAACCATGACACACCCAAGGCTGGTCTCTATATACCATTAATGGAGTATTGGAATGGGAAGTAACCCTGTGGGTCCACCAAATGATAACCGATTCTGTAACTCACTGAATTTCAAGCAAGTGCTCTGACCACTAATCTACAGTCCTACTTTCTTGTTCCTGAGATGACTTATTATATTTTTGAACCAGTCGAACTTATAAAATAACTAAACCAAAATACTCAGATAAAAGTAATAAAATGACAGTCTGTTGCTGTTTTTATAAGTTCTTTGGTATATTTTGATTAAAATACACTGAGCTATTTTCCAGCATAAATGCCACCTTAATGAAAACCCAACTTAAGGAGCCTTAAATACAAAGTAAATCAGCTTATAAGTGAGGCTGAAATAGACGGTGATTAACTGCTATAGTCATTTGCTTATTTTGCTTCAGTCTTCTGTAAGTTACATGTATCTTGATGGATAGTATATATATATAGCTTTCATCTCCACAGTAACCTCTCCATCATAGAATTTAAAAATACATTTTTGTAACAGTAAAAAAGAAGATGTTTTCCTGTTGATTACGCAACATGAAAGATCATCCTAACAGCCAAGCAGTTCCATGGTGAACTCTTACATTATAAAAATAAAAGTAGCATATTGGAAGTCTGATTGAAAAATTCTATATTACTGCAGCATCATCAAGCCAAATTTATTGGTGTTTATTAATAGGTAACCATATTTTCTTAATTAACAATCCCACAGGTGTTACACCAATATTATGACATCTTTCTACTCAGTGTTTTGGGATTAGATACCTCACTCATCACAGTCTGTGTCAGGAAAGACAAGTGATGATCAATCTCACTTCTCTCTATACTCACCAAGAAAGTTTTAGGAGAACAGCGAAATGATCACTTTGCAATAAAAACTTTTAAATATATATTTTAACTGAAACCTCACCATTTTAGGGGAATGATCTTTAGCTCACTTTGATTTTGCTCATGGTGAAGACTGGATAATAATTAATGTAGTTCACATAACTGATGATTTGGTTACTTTGGTAACAAGTATCCCAATATTTGGTTTCCTAAAGTTAAGACTGAAATATTGTTCCCAGTTTTACATCAATTTCTTAAGTTAATATAATTATGATGGTGCACCTAAAAGTATGATATGGAACGTTCCTGGTATAGAATAAGGAAACCTTAAGTGGGCGTTCTACCAGTGAACTACATCGTGTTGTGGCATACTAAAGAAACCTCACTGCTACACGGTACATGACAAAGATGCACCTCAACAGTGAGCTTGATCTATTGATGATACAGATCACAGCACAGTTGTCTCGAGTACACACGCATACAACACCAGGAGAAACACGCCAATTGCCTATTTAATGAATTCCCATGTTTCTCTATCAGATAATCTTGTTTTCCTCTCAATATCATCCAGAATCTTTCCACTAGACCAGATAAAAGATATTTTTAGTAGGCAGGGAATGTGTTTTTTTACGAGAGGAAAGATGTAAATTTCATCATATCGGCAGTTGCTCACTGCTCGTCAAACTTATCGCTGTCAATCAGTTGTACAAGTGTACCGGGTCTGCGGAATTACGCCACATGATTCTGTTTGATCTTCATTTTGAGTAAATCTGTTGATGATTGATGCCGATTTGCACTGGGTACGTTTTTGTTTGAAATGTAAATTATTTGAAATACATGTACATATATTTGGGATGCTGACGAGTGTTGAGTAATATCGTTGAACAACATTATTTTTAACAGTTTTATGGTCTTTCTGTATACTTTATGTTGTTTCATTGGCAGTTGAAAACATTTTCCTCGTCATCAACAGACAAATTCTTGGTTCTTGTTTTATTGCACAGTACTGTAATGTAAGATTTAACCCAAAGATTTTCCTTCAGTGGTGTAATTATTCAGACTGCTAATTTAGTAGGATTGCATGCTTCTGTGAATCCCAGATTTTGAGTCAGAAGCACACAGTTATAAAATGGAATTCAACATATCATATTTACAGTTTTATCAGAATCCTAAAAAGAAAGAAACAAAATTAAATCCAAAATACAATGACTGATATCCATGGTGTACCTGTGTGCTCCAATGTGCTCTAGTGGTGTTGTGAAACAAAACAAAACAAAACAAAAAATGTTTAAAAAGCAATGGTGAGAAATAAACCACTGTTATGAAATTACTCTTGGCTTCAAATTCATGAGTGCATGTGAACGATAGCAAATACTCACGTCAAACCTTAATAACTGGTGTACCCACAATCTGTTCTGATGTACTTGTGTAATATCAGTAAAAGCAAAACTTTACTTTTTTTGGGCAGGGTGTGTATATGTTACCTTGATGATGGAACATATTTCTGACATTGTTGTGACCCTTGACCCCACCCATCCCCCTGCCTGCCATTACATGTTATTTTTCTGATAGTGGCGGATGGTATCATTGTGACGAATTCTATGTTAAGTTTTTATATTGTCTACTGTGTCTCACAAACTGTAAGTCCTTGTTTGGATTAAAATTTGGATAATATCGGCATCTATGGATGTTAACAACAAATTAAATTAATTAAATGTTTTAATTAGTGGGTTTTTTTTAGGTGTGTGGGGGGGGAGGGTTGGAAGTTTTAATGAAAAGAAAGGAATATTTTAAACTGGTAAATTTTGACCTATGGCTATGCAGTATTAGATATCTATCACATATCAGATATCTTGAGAATGGAACGAGCGAACTCACTGCCGCCACACAG
>JAECMU010077760.1:0-10653 GCA_016106625.1 Dracogyra subfuscus
AGGTAATAAATATATATTTTGTATAATACTCAATGCGTTCGTGATGACACTGTATAAAAACGTATATTTACTTTTTCCAATTAGAAAAAAAAATGCAACAAAACACATTCTGATATTTAAAATAATACTTTACTGTTTAAACAAAATTATGCGTAATTTCAAGTCACTCAGAAACCCGCAAACACTCTCCGTAATTTAAAAAATACTTTCTGGTTCCTTTCTTTTTGAAATGAATGCCATATTTGTGGAACTCGGCCGGGTATTGGATGTTCAGAACAATCACACGTTTTCCAAACTTTTTCCTGAGGTGTCTGTTGATGGAATTTCTCTGCCTACAATACGCTCTTGAGGTAAGCCCAAGGTATTTCTTAAGGTTTCCTCGTCTGCTAATCTCTACGAAATATACTTCTTCAACTCCGAGTCGTTTGAACGACTGTTGTACTGCGCACAATTTACCAAATAATATCTTTTGGTGAACTTCTCCCAGAAATGTAATTTTCCCGTAACTGTACAATAACAACACAAGACTGAAATTGCTCAACATCCTCGGGCTGCAAGTTATTAACCTTGTAAATAAGTTAAATGAATTCAATTAAGTACTGTTATGCTTCATGTGTATATATGTATATAGATATAGGTATAGATATAAAGGTATGTATTGTGTTTGATGAAATGAATACTGAGGTTTAGCAACCGAGAAAAAATATTGTGAGCTTTAATGTCTCAAGCTATACTTGTACAGCCTTCGATGAGAGAACACGTTTCCCAGTACTTTTTAACCTTTTAAAAAGGTTTTGTGTATTGTTTCTGTATAGAATTATGTACGTGTATAGAATTATGTACGTAAATAAATTGATATTGATTTCCATGGTTGTTCACTGTTTTCTTCATTTAATTAACAGTTATCATCAATAAAGTAGCCCAAATGCTCCCAGAGGGGTGGGTGGGTGGTTGTAGGTCATTAACTGAATTGATTACACAAAAGCAGATTTTTAACTAGGGCTGCAGAGCTCTCTCTCTCTCTCTCTCTCTCTCTCTCTCTCTCTCTCTCTCTCTCTCTCTCTCTCTCTCTCTCTCTCTCATATATATATATCCAATACACCCGACATTGATGGTACACAGTATTTTACGCAGATATCACTCCTGTATTAGTAATAGTGAATTAAATTTGATCTACAAAAACGTCTTCAATCAGTGCAGGTTGTGCACTGAAATAACCTAAACCTTCTAACCTGTCGGGATCACGAGCATACTGGGATCCGGTGAAATGCTTACTGCATAACCTGCTGTATTTAGTTGCCGTAAAGCCCGCCAGACGACAATGATGCATCCATGTTTTAAAACAACTTTCGTGTTTTTTTGGAAAAAGAAACCACGATTCTTGGGATGCATTGATGTTACTGTTGCAGTTAAACACTGCGCAGTTAACCATCATACAATTACGTCGACAGTATATGATAATAATAATCTTGTAAATTAAATTTTTAAAAACCCTGGATACAAAATAAAGACGACTGAAAGGCACAAACAAAGAATAATGGCAAGGCGTATTTTGCTGGTAACTAAATTGCATAGCTTCAGTTCAATAATAAAGGGATGCAATCTCAATAACTTGATTACATTCAAAACAAGAAGAGTTGTCTCTTAGAAATAATTATGAAAATCATACGGTGTTTTTTTCATTTGTGATCGTAATGACGTTGGTGATGATATGATGATGCTCACCACAGTGATATAAGGATGATAATGATGACGACGATAATGATGACGATAATGACGACGACGTCGATGATAATGATGATGATAATGATGATGATTATGACGACTACTACGACGACAACGATGATGCTAAGATGATAACAATGATGATGACGACGATGGTGATGATGATGTTGATGCTGACATTGATGATGGTAGTGATGACGACGACGATGATAATGATGACGACGACGATGATAATAATAATGACGATGGTGATGACAATGCTGACGATGATATGAGTATGATGATAATCATAAAGACGATGACGATGAGATGATATTGATAAAGACGATGACGACGATGATGATGATTATGATGATGATGACGATGATGATAATAATGATGACGATGGTGATGACAATGACGACGATGATAATTTTGATGTTGACATTGATGATGGTAATGATGACGATGACGACGGTGATAATATGAGAATGATGATAATGATAAAGACGATGACGATGTGATGATCACAAAAACAAATTAAAGAAATATCTTTCTCTTAACAGGATTATCAGAATGGCTGAGGAGAAGGCAAAACGTTTTGCTGAGGCTAGTGATGACGTCAGCGCTGATGCATACTTGGCCAATTACGGAGCTCACCGAGTGGGAATATCCAAAGACGAGTCACGTGACTACTACACTCGTTGGGCCAAAACAGGGGATTATGAAAAAGTAAGTATTACTGACAGATTAATTTGTATGTCCAAACATGCCGGGTCTACTGCTGTTATCAGACGAGATTACTTTGTATACTTGCATGTTTTTATTTATCTCTGTAGTTTGGAAAATAATAAAATCAGGGTTTTTTTTCTTGGTCTTTGTTGGGATTTTAATTTGTGTGGGAGTCTTAAGAGTCGTCCCACGTAACTCTTGGTTTGACGGAACACCCGTATGTCCTTCGATGCCCGCATACCGCCATTGTTTTGTATCATTTCAGCTTTTGTTAAATTGTCCCTTTATGTCCAATAGTCCACTTTCCCTTTATGTCAAGTAATATACCTTCTGCTCCAGCTTTTGATGTCTGGCTAAAACGTTTAACTTTACTTTCTACTATATTGACGATCTCATATCATTCAATAACAGCAGGATTACGGATTACCTTCCATTGATTTACCCACAAGATTTACCCACATCAGAAGGTAAGAGTATTAAATCAGTTTTATACTTCGATATAGGCATAGAGATTCAAACCGACACTGATCTCCAAACTGAGCTGTATAACAAGAGGGATGACTTCAGGTTTTTTAATAATCAGTTTTCCCATTTATGTCTTCTGCTACAAGGTCATGCTCACTATGTGCAGATTTGAAACAACGCCATATTATTTTGACACAGACGTTATTCCAACAGGGTTATGATGTTCAGGGTCTCCTGAGGGCATTCAAAAAGTTTCATGGTAAACATTTGGAGGCTATATCTACTAAATATGATTCATCACTGACCACAATTGATGGCTGATGCTGTTCTATATTTTGAACTTGTGCAGACTTCTTCATCTCTTTGGTGAAACTCGTGCACGTTTATTATGTTTTCATCGTTTTAGATGAAGTGATGAACTTGACAGCTGTGGTGGCAGTACTCATGACGGGTGTCACCAGTGGGACAGGATATGTTCCCACTTACGCGAACACCTAATACCATCACTACTATGACAGTAATTCGTGAGTGCATGTCATCACAGCTGTACTTATTCTAACGAGCTCTATGTTGCTTTCATTTCGTTTCATTCAGGATTTGGCGATTGGACGTTACAATGGGCCGGTGTTTGCTGCTCAAGCAGTGGCGGAATACTTTCCGCGCGGAAGAAACCTCGTTAGGATTCTAGACGTCGCCGCAGGAACTGGTTTTGTTGGCGAACAGGTAAACGGTTACACACTGATATCGATATAACACTAGGAATGGGTACAGGGTTCATGTTTATCGCAGGTCATATCAAGTAAGAATTGCTATACATCAGGTAGGTGTCACATTTGGTCTAGATGCCAAGTGAATGAATGAATGGATAGATGGATGGATGGATGGTTCTGTGTGTTTTCTAAATAACAAAATGACAAAGAAAAAGATGTCAAAAAAAATCATGATAAAAACATTAAAAAGGACACCACTACAAAAATTAAATTAAAATATCAAACCTTTTTAGTCCTTTAGCAATAATAACATGTTAAAATTGGTTGGTACATCCGTGCCATTGTGCTGCTGATAACAGTAACACTAATTATTATCCATATGGTTCAACATAACCGAGTTAATAATAATCATACGAAGCACACGTGTAATAACAAGTGTGATGACGTAATTTTGGGAAGCGACGTCATAACATGACATTGCTTCTCCTGTCCTAGCTCAGATTGTGCATTTGAAATATGACGTCATTTCGTCGTCTCCTTCTAGTTGTGGCTGAAACATTCTAACTTGGGTCTTGTTATTCATAAAGAAAACAACAATAATACTATGGATAATAAAGAAATTATTACACTTGCGTGTGAGTCGTACTGATTTTACGAAACTCGTGTCAGGATTCATGTATTACCCTCGCTCTCGCTCGGGCAATACAAAACTCCTGACACTCGTTTCGTAAAATCAGTACGACACACAAGCTCGTTTAATAATCTCTATTTATCATACTTCTAATATACATGTAAATCATAATGCAAAAATAACTCTTGAGACAAAATCGACTGTAAATGTTTGTAATGTAAACAGGCATGATATAAGTAATACAAATGTGTCACATATGAACACTGATATGATGAATGTTACATACAGGTGTAGCAATTACAGGAAAATTATATCTGAAAATACGTCTATTTCTCTAAAACCTTGCACTACTTACTGTTCATCATTTGTGCAAGATATTCATGCTGAAAACAACAATATGTCTCAAACTTCACATGATACAACAAGTGGTTTTAATGATTATACTACATTTGGATTAATTAGGAAAGGATTAAGAATAGCAAACTTAAATGTTTGCCATATTATACCCAAATTAGATGACATAAAACTTATTATAAATAATTCAAGATCAGTAGACATTTTAGATGTGTGTGAAACATTTATCTTTGATACCACGGATTAAATATTGATGGTTTTGGTTTAGAAAGACGGACGGGACAGACAAAACTGTGGAGAAGGGGGCATAATTATCTATATATCATATAGTATTCATTTCTATAGGCGAAATAACCTTAGAAATAGGAGTGGAGAGTATATGGATTCAAATAAATCTTCCAGGTACTAAGCCCTTGTTGTATTGCTCTGTTTATAGGCCACCAAACTCGACGTCTGACCCCTGCGCGTGCTGTAACCTCACCGTGGTGCAGGGGTGTAAGATTCTCTTTGAGAATGGCCAGTACAACACAAAATTGAAGTTTTGATTAAAATTCAGTATCCGTAAAATTCTGTGATTTGTGTTTTTGTACAGTTCTTTACACAGTTTTGGTTAAACCTTGAATTTTTATATTGATGTTGATCATCACTTTATTTATTTGCATTACCATAGTTTGACACCCAATAGCCGATGCATTTTTCGTGCTGGGGTGTCGTTAAACATTCATTTATTCGTTCATTCATTCATTCGACGTCTGACTGAATAGATAAATTGAAGAAGAAATTCAAAAAACACAACATGTCGAAGATAGCGAAATTATCATTCCAGGAGATCTAAATATAGATTAATTAAAATCCCCTCAACAAAAATGGTTACAATGTTTTGAACTATATGATTTTAAACAAATAGTTACTACGGCTACTTAAATAACCTCTGAATCTGAAACCGTGTTAGATCACATTTATACCAACAGACCAGAAAACATATTTGAAACAAAGTACCTAGCAATGCTAGTAGCGATCCTTATCCTGTCTGTTTAACTTGGAAAACACAGCAAATATATATTAAGAAAGTCTAATCGCAGTGTAATAACATACAGAGACTACAATAAGTTCAATGAACAAAATTTTCTTAAATACCTAACCAAAGAACCATTTAATGAACTCACTTTCTAGTCTAAAATATCTGTGTCTGTATATACAGTGTGTTTCTCATATTTGTTAATCATCTCAACATGTTTTTATTCTGTTTCTCTTTTGTCAGCTAAAACAGCTAGACTTTACCAACGTCGATGCGCTTGAACCTTCTGAAGGAATGGTCGCCGTGGCGAGGAAGAAAAATGTTTATAAACACTTTTACTTGGATTTCTTAAACGGAATTAAACTGACTATTCCAGATGGTACGTAAACCTATTGCGTCCAGATTCTGTTGGTTACGGCTCTTAATTTAGATCAAGATTTGTATGTTCCTGGTGAACTGTCTGCTGTTGATCAGTTCACATTTGGTTCCCCATAGCTTGTCTCTAAAGTGCATCGGTAAACCAATATGACGTTATTACAATAGTAATCAGTTTATCCAAAATTCAGCTGCGTTAGTGAACTTTTACATACATAAAAGAGATTAAATTAATAATCTTTAAATAGAAAAAAAAAAGGTTTCTTGCCACTATTTATTGCATTCTTATCATAATTGTGAGAAATGTTTATTTTATCTAATTTAGTTTAGTTTATTATTTTATTATTTCCTTATTATTATTTTGGAGGGTTTCTCATTAAGTCACTATATTATCTACATCTTGTTTTTGAAACGTAAAGTTCCTGTCGTTTATGTTATATATTGTTGTACATGTATTTACATTGGGTCCTGTTGTTTTTAAAAGAAAGAAAACAATGTATATTTGTTATATTTACATTGGGTCCTGTTGTTTTAAAAGAAAGAAAACAATGTATTATTGTTGTATTTACATTGGGTCCTGATGTTTTAAAAGAAACAAACAAAACAATGGATATTTATGGATATTGCAAAAAAAATATTGAATAATTTAAAAAATAGTGAGAACTAAATTGGCATTTCATGTTATATTGTACTGATACTGGGATTTCTGTTTTAAAAGTCGGAAGAGCTGTATTATTAACCATCGTTAATTAATCAATATTCTTTCGTTCATTTTCTTCATTTATTATCTATCCATTCTGTCATAAATATTTTCGCATTCCAAAAATTAGCTTTTCTCATTAAATATTATATACGTTTAAGAAATGCTAATAGCTAGAACTGTAAAATCCTTTCACTGTTAAATTCCCCTGCGTGTGCATTAACCTCAACTTGGTGCAGGGGTGAACATTCTTTTTACAGAATGTACAATAAATGCACAGCTCCTCGTATGAGGCACCTTGTTTGCCGTGAGGTGTATCCCGTGAAGATGGATGATGGGATCCTGGTGATTGAGTTGGGGCATACCTGCGGGTATGACTTCTGACAATAGATCACTTTGGCCCGGAGTTCATATAGACGGGGGGTCAGGAAGGCCCGACCTGATCAATCGGCTGGTCATGTCAAGCTCGAGAGCATACAACCCTTTGCTTTGTTACATTTGCCACGAACAAACATTGTTTGAATGATCATATGTTTTTGTTGCTTTTGGGGCGGTGGCTATGGTCAATCAGGTGATTGTTTTCTTTACTATTGCCTGAGTATATCAACCATGTATCCCTGGCATGATTGTCTGCTGGTTATCCGCAGCTTCATGTCCCCTTGTTGGACTCGGTGGTGGGTGAGGAGCATTATTGATGAATTATATGAACTATATTATGGCTCAAACAACACTAACTTTTGATGGGACCCTGAAAAGGGTCCACACCGAAGTTTCGGACTCTTCGTCGTCAGATGAAGAGTCTACGACATTGCATGTCAAGAACTCAAAGGTGATTTCTTTGAAATCATGGCCAAGGTTTCTTGGCATCGCTTCTTCCGATGATAGGGCCTTGATGAAACTGTCGCCTTTTGCGATACAAAAAGGGCTTGAAGGCTTGGCTGGAGAGCCCAAAAGTGTTAAGAAATTGAGGAATGGCTCATTGTTGATTGAATGTTCAACAAAGAGTCATTCCAGGAATCTTCTTAAATCCAAATTGCTTTGTAATATTTCCATCAATGTTAGTCCTCATGCTACTCTTAATGCATCAACAGGAGTAGTTCAGTCTAGAGACTTGGAAGGAGTTAGTGAGGATGAGATTTGCGAAAATCTCTCATCACCAGGTGTATTGTCAGTCAAGTGGATAATTGTTCGCCGGAATAACGCACTTGTTCCGACGAATACTTTGATTCTAGTATTTAATACACCTACCCTTCCAGACTCTATTAAGGCAGGATATATGAATATACATGTTGTACCATACATTCCTAACCCTCTACGGTGTTTCAAATGTCAAAAGTTTGGACACGGACAAAATACATGTCGCAGCACATTGACTTGTGCTCGTTGTGGTCAGTTTGACCATGACAACAAGGAGTGTCAAAATTATGTGATATGTGCCAATTGTAAGGGGAAATACTTTGGGTACTCGAGAGAGTGCCCAAAGTGGAAAGTGGAAAAACGGGTACAGCAGGTGAAAGTAGAAAAACACCTGTCTTTTACTAATGCTAGAAAATTTGTAGATGCTTCCACACACGTGGCACCAGGTAAATCGTATGTCGCAGCTGTGAAGGTTTCTACAACCAGTGTAGCTATTCAAACAGACTTAACTTGGCCAAACAGTGAGGATAAATTTAAGAAAATTTCTGATCTTAACAGGGTGAAAAAGCAAGCTGTACAAGCTGCTTTTAACAAGGTTTCTAAATTTTCCCAGGTGTCTTTGGATTCTGGAAATCCACAAAGAGGCTTATCTTCTGGGGATGCAGGTCCCTGTAAGCCTCCGCTACGAAAAGACACTAAACAACATAATAAGGATTCTTCTTCGGGACGCCTGAAGAAATATGAAAAGCAGTTGGTTTCGACCAACAATCGCTTTGAACATTTGGATGATGTGGATTATCAAATGGATATAGTGCCAGATGATCTTCCACGCCTAAACAGATCCCATAGGCCCAAGATCACTCCCGTACTTCCCCCTAATGGCTAATTCAGTCATTCAGTGGAACTGCTGTGGGCTTAGGCCCAATTTTGATGAATTAAGTATTTTAGTTCAAAAACATAATCCTCTTGCAGTGTGTCTTCAGGAAATATTCCTGAAGGCCACTGATCATATTACTATGAGAGGATTTAACCTCTATCATAAGTATCATGACACTGACAATAGAGCATCTGGGGGTGTTTCCATTCTTGTTAATGAATACATTCGTCGGAGTATTGTATCATTAACAACACATTTACAAGCTGTGCCTGTAAAAGTCACGGCTCACAAAACTTTAACTCTCTGTTCAGTTTATTTATCTCCTCGAAACCATTTTAATTTTCATCCTAGGGATTTTCAAGATCTCATTCACCAGCTCCCTTCTCCCTTCATTGTAATGGGAGATTTTAATGGTCACCACACTTTGTGGGGATGCGAGGATGTCAATATTAGAGGTAACCAATTGGAAGACTTAATTCTCAAAAATGACTTGCTTTTATTCAGTGATAAAAGTCATATATATTTTCATTCTGCAAGTGGTTATTTCACTTCTATAGATTTAACCCTTTGTAGTCCTTCTCTGTTTCTTGATTTCTCCTGGAAAGCTGGCTCAGACCTTTGTGGTAGTGACCACTTTCCCATTATTCTGGAGAATGATGGACCACCGTCGCTTGAAAGGGTTCAAAGGTGGAAGTTGGCGAAGGCAAATTGGGGTCAGTTTCAGCATCTGTGCAGCACTCGACTGCAACAATTTGCCATTACTGATGCTGATGATCCCATGTCTTTGTTCACTTCCATATTGAAGGACATTGCAGATGAAACTATTCCTAAGACTTCGGCAGTGCCAAAGAGTTTCCATAAACCATGGTTTACTGATACATGCAAAGATGCATTCAAGGAGCGAAACAGGTTGCTTGAGCGGTTCAAACGTGAACCTACAACAGACAACCTGGATGCATTTCGTATTGCTAGGGCTAAGGCTCGCAGAGAGATTACACAGAGTAAGAAATCATCTTGGAGAACTTTTGTCTCCAAGTTGAATTCTCAGACATCAGTTCAATCTGTCTGGAATCGGATCCGTAAAATCAAAGGTAAAGAATCCAGTAATACAGTTCATCATTTGTATGTCAATGACACAGATGTCACATCTCATCGTGACATTGCCAATGCATTGGCAGACAACTTTTCTCACAATTCATCTTCTGCTTTTAGTAAAGATGCTTTTACATCTGTCAGAATTAAAGCTGAAAAGCAGTCCATTAATTTTTCATCTGAAAATGCTGAAGTGTACAACAGGCATTTCTCTATGGAGGAATTGCAGGATGCTCTTCGTAGAGCCCATGATACTTCAGTAGGACCAGATGAAATTCATTACCAGTTATTGAAACATTTGCCTGAATCATCTTTGATGGTTCTTTTGAATATGTTTAATAACATTTGGATTTCTGGAGACTTTCCGTCTGATTGGAGAAAAGCTATATCATTCCTATTCCCAAGCCTGGTCAGGATCCAACAAATCCTACTAGTTACCGCCCTATCGCTTTGACAAGTTGCATTTGTAAAACCATGGAACGAATGATCAATCGTAGACTTGTCTGGTATCTTGAATCTCACAAATTGCTTACTAACGTGCAGTGTGGGTTCAGGTCTAGACGTAGCACGGTTGATCATCTTGTTAGATTTGAAACGTTTTGTAGGGAAGCTTTCATTCATAATCAGCACTTGGTTTCAGTGTTTTTTGATTTGGAGAAAGCTTACGATACCACGTGGAAGTATAGGATTTTAAATGATCTCCATGGCATGGGCCTTAGGGGTCGACTTCCTATTTTTATTTTCCATTTTTTAAAGGCTAGATCTTCAGTCCGGGTGGGGTCGACTTTGTCAGATATTCACCCACAGGAGATGGGTGTGCCTCAAGGTAGTATCCTGTCTGTAACTTTATTTTCTGTG
>JAECMU010077778.1:4762-15014 GCA_016106625.1 Dracogyra subfuscus
CACCCTAAAGTCAATCATTAATTAAGCCATGTGCTCTGATGATGTCGTTAAAACCAACTTCGTAGAAGATTCCTTTCTATTAATGACAAAATGTAGCACGTCTCCAGCGAAGAATATGCGGTGAACTCGTATGGTGGAAAATGCAGTGAACTCGTATGGAAATCCACAAGTAAACTCATATGGAAATTACAAACTGATATATCCAATACTGTATAGCAACTTGTGTATAATTTGTATGTAGAGTTCGTGACTAGTGGTTGTTAAGTTCGGGCTAGTAAGAAACGCAAAACAAGGGGTTTCGAGCCGTGATAAGTTATCTATTCGGCAAAAATTGTCTGGTCATTCTGGTAGTGATGCTCTTGACATCATATGTCATTCGGGGGAAATGTGCCCATACGCCTATGCACAACAAAATATATAACATGACACGAAAATAGGTAACCACGGGTGACACTAAAATAGGTGACTGTCGCTGACGCACACACTGCAGTTGACACGCAAACAGTTGACTGATGGTGACATAAATATGAAGCATGTATACAAAACAAGTGCCATTTAAGAGAAATATCAAAGTATATCTGCATATCCATACATCCCCATACGAGTTTCCCGTTATTATTTTTTCCATACGTCGATGATACGAGTTCGTTTTCATACGAGTTTTCCGTTCATAAGAGTTAGTTTCCATACGAGTTCACCGCATCCCACTCAGTTACGTCGTTACCAAATGTTTAAAATCCCATTGACATCCATGTGCTCTAGTAGTATCGTTAAACAAAGTAAATATTTATTTTTATTCTACTTTAAAGTGAGCACTCAACGATTATCTCATACCACTCGTAAAAATTCGCATTTTAAGTGGTACATGTGGATTGAGGGTCCGCTGCTCAGCCGGTACCTTTAACAAATGATTTGGCGTAGCATTGAATAAGATTTGGGTCCAACGTCAAAATGGCAGCTAGAGCTGTCCAACAAGGAGTCAAACAGGTCAAGCCAATATTATCAACAGACAGCGCCGAAGCAAGGCGACGTGTTTTTAATTTATATAAAGCATGGTTTAGACAACTGCCATACATAGGTAGGTACTGACAACGGTAGATGTTCGAAGAATAACTTGGCCTTGAACGTGTTGTTGCAAGGACGGATGAAGGTTGACGCCGGTCTTTAAGTTTAATCTTTAAAAAAAAAGGTTTATTAATTCCAACTCTTTTCGATCAGATCTAATCTGTCACATCAAATGTAGTCTTAGCATAGCATTCAATGGACAGTAAGGTCAAGTCATCCATAACCCTATCTTAGGTTCTTAACAACAAATTAAAACTGCGAAATTTTATTTTAGCCTATTTTAGTATCATGGGTGGACCAGTTTCGGTGAGCATAAGCATTATATTCTAAATCATATCAATATTTATACACAGACAGTTGTTATTCAAATAGCTACCTTTTTATTAGTATTTCTATGCTTCAAATGAACACTAAACTGGCCGCTATGTAGCAAAGATCACTGCACGTGGGTCAAAAACTGTAGCGTGCGTCAACAGTAAATATTGTTAACTACGTCACCTATTTCGGTGAGTGAAACGTTTAGTGGTATAGCTTACAGCCAAAACTTTCCAACAGAAAACTTTTAAGTGTTTTATCAAAACATGGATGTTGGTCAACAAAACATGCACTTATAAAAAAATATTTTAAATATTTTACAACAAATTATAAAATGGAGTCCTCGAGAACCAATGTTAACAGACAACATTTTAGGAACACGAATATAACAATTCTGATGTCTTGCAATTGTGTTAATAGTTGAACAAATGAATAGTTATAAACTTAAAATTGTTTGGTTAAAAAATATAAGCTGCATTCTGAGTTTTAATAAATATACAAACAGATATCCAGAAATATGTTTATGTTAAAACATATAAGGACCATATATTCTTGGCAAGTATCTGTAAAGAGAGTTTCGCCAGCAGATGCCGTGACAGTCATATGCCTTCAATAACAAAATATCAGTAAGCTGAGAACAGACGAAAATAGTTTTTAAAATTAAGTTGTGTTTCAAATAACAGTCTTCAAAAATCTAAGAAAATGGGTATTAAGAAATGTACCGTGTTTATGACTGGGTAAAGTTCGATCTTGCTTTCTTTGTTCGTTTTAATTTTATTTTTACGAAAATTTTTGTGAATGCGACAGCCATTTGTTTACTTTCCCCATGCAAAAGTCAACGACGTCAGAAATCTTAAAATGTACATGCTGTTGAGCACAAACGACGAACCCACCAAAATAGGGCCCTCACCGAAACAGGGCCACGGACGATACCGTATTTAAAATAAAATTTCGAGGATTTCATTTTTTTAAATTTGATGAGATGGGTTAAAAAAATGTGTAGGAACATTCCAAACATTCGCGCAGTTAAAAGAAACAAATAAAAGTATTAAAAACCTACAAAAATAATTTTACAAACAAAAAACAAGCACACACATACAAATAAAACTGCCATAAATAATATTGAAAAGCTACAGATGTAATCCTCATTTGACGGAGAATACAAAAGGCATTGAAAAGTCTCGCACATTTTTGTCACAAATTGTCTTTCACTAACTAGAACTTACCCGTAGACTACTGGATTAATTTATGACAAAACCCCATTTAGTGGCAATTACTTCAATTAGGCAAAAAATATAAAAAGTCACATTTATTTGCCAACATTTTTGGCCAGCTGTCCAGTATTTATGTCCATTATAACAGTGGTTTTCAGACCAGAATTAAACCAAAAACTACGTTTCATATCCCAATATTTGGTGGTTTTCGTTGTTCAGGGGACAATATTTCGAAATATGAGGTAACCAGAAGTCGGTTCACGTGGTTTTTACCTAGGTAACCAATTGTTCAGTTACGTGAATTCTATCTGTGTAACTCGTGGGTTACTTGATCAGTTACTTCAAAGTTACGTTGAACGAATTAATTAATTAATTAATTAATTAATGTGTAACGACACACCAGCATAAAAATACATATTGGCTATTGGGTATCACAAATGATAAATATACATTTTATATAACAGTTTCTTTAATGCTTGCTAAAGTTAGCAATGTTGTAAAAGTACTAAATATCAGCCGCAGTACTGAAACCAAATAGATACAGTTGGAGGGAAAATACCCATTCGCCAATTCAACTGAAAAATAACACTGCTATACTACAGTGACGTTGGATAAATCTTTGTGGTTTTAAAGCTTTTTTTGCCATATTTGTATTTTTTTGTGCCCTGTTGTTGGTAAAACAAAATTTATTATCAATTTATCATAGGTGATTTATTTTAAAGTGTTTATTTTATGAAATATCTTTTTTCTTTTCTTTTTTCACAATGTTGCTGAATGACCATTTTAATTAATGTTCCTGGAATGGGACAGCATGCCCAAATGCACCCTAAAACAAATTTAATGCTCGTTGTGCGACAATTACATAGACAAGTACAAGATGCCAAAAGTCATTGCAATAGGCCACCTCCAGTTAGGTGAATCGCAATCACATGCCACATGAGCGTCCATTAGAGCACCATTTCAGGTCTCTGGGACAGGTACGCCCGCCTGATGCGCGGTCGGTCTAGGATCAATCCCCGTCAGCTAACAACTGGGGGTTTTTCTCGACATAAACATATGTCCGACGCTGATATAACCGTAATTATGTGTTGAGTGCGTCGTTAAACAAACCAAAAAAATAAAAAATGGGACAGGTACCAGCAGTTACAGTCAGCTGAAGACAGGCCCAGAAGTGGAAACCTTACATAACAACTGCAGCATAAGATTGCTGCATCAGGGTTCTGCACTTACGTCACCGAACTGCCATAGCATTGAACACTACTTTGAGAACATTTACGTGTTCGTTGGTGCACGAATATACAGGAGTGGAACCTGGGAAACTGGTAGCAAGTATGGTTCAGTGACGTGATGGACAGCAGCGTGTTTACAGATGCTTCAATGAATCTTTTGCCAACAACTGTCGCCCAAGTTGACAGATTTGGTGGAGGGAGTGTCCGGATGTGGGGAGCCATATCATACACCGGCAGAAGTGAACTTGTGTTTGTATATAAGGCAACCTGACAGCTGTACGCTACCGGGATGAAAATTTTCGCCGTCACATGCTTCCGTTTTTGGATCGACAGAGAGAACTTTCAGCAGGACAGAATGAAAACATTAATGTGCTGCTATGGCCAGCAAGATTGCCAGATCTCAACCCCATTAAACATCGATGGGACGAACTGGACAGACGTGTGTACTAGTGTGACTTGAAGCATCACACACTTTCACAACTGTCACATGCACTGCAGGAAGAATGGGCTAGGATTCCACGTGCCTGAATTCAGAGACTCATTTAGTCTTTGCCAAGGAGTTGTTGTACAGTGATTGCTGCTGGTAGCCACACAAGGTACCAGTTTCAGTGCCCTCGTGCAACGCTTTTGATGACGGAAATGCCTCTACTGCCATCAGTCCATTGCAAGAACATTGTCACATACATACTCGTGTCATATTTAGTGATTTCCCTAGAAATTAGTCAAGGCATGGTAGACCAAACACTTTTGTGGCATTATCACCATTTTCAGGGCACTTGTTTTTCATTAAAAATACATTTTTTTTAAAACATTTTTAAATAAACACTAATTTATGTACTTGCTTTAATAAATGAATGGTAAAAATTATAAAGGCATATTTTATTAATTAATAATACGTTTTGGGGTATTTTATAAAGGCAATTTTAGAATTAATTACTGAAAAAGGCTTGTTTAATCTCATGGCAACATGGCGTTGACTGAGGCAAGATGGTGCTAGATTATTGAGGCATGGTGCTGCACCATGCTAAATAATGCTAGGGAAAACACTAATATTTAACTCTGATAAGATCATAAATAACAAAATTATGCCGCTTTGTATTAAAGAGATAATTCCATGAATATTTCATTTTCATATATATTTTTTACAGAGTGTATCCACTTGGTTAGTATATTTAATTATAAATTTGCCAGAAAGGTAGTTAAGAAATCAAATACAGTTCTTTGAAAATCATGTATATTTTGTTTCACTAGCCAAAAATTGAATTTTGCTACTGATCCAATTTGCCAGATTACTAATCATTTTCGGGTCCAGCTTAAACCATGCTTTACACTATCCAGTATGTATTTCAGGGCTCGAAATGCAGTGTTAGTACATGCACCAGTGCATGCTGATTTTTGCGTGTGCGTGTAAATTTTAAAACCGGGTGCACACGGAGCATGCTAATATTTTTCAAGTACTGTGGTTGGTTTGTTTAACGACGCACTCAACACATTATAAGTACGGTTATATCGGCGTCGGACATATGGTTATGTCGAGAAAAAAACCCAGTGGTCAGCTGACGGGGATCGATCCTAGACCGACCGCGCATCAGGCGGGCACTGTACCACTGGGCCATGCTGCCCTTCAAGTACTGTGTATTGCGTATAATAGTATCCTGTTGTCTACCAGATTCAGACTCAAGTTGTTGAATTTTGCGTATAAATTTCGTAATCTGTTCGCCACATGAAAACAATAACTTTTATCTTACGGGCGTATCCATTTTGTATCCCATAATCCTACTTACAACAATGGCGCCCTTTCGGTCATTTCCATGAAATATATTTGCGAAAATTACCGGCAATACCTCGGTTATATCTGTGAACGGTATTAGGGAAGGTGGTCAAGACCAACTTTGGGATATCCACCTGCATAACACAGCTGTTGTCATTGACAAATTGAACTCTGCCAGATCTGTGATCAATACAAAGTACCGTATACAATATATATGTATGTATGTATTTATATATAAAGGTAAACCTCTATTCTATGTACATGTATATGTGTATTATTGTAAATGTTGGTTTAAGAGTGTATAATATGTGTATGTATTATTATATTATTGTAACCATGTGTATGTAATATAATTATGTATATTAGCTCATTGTAAGGCAATGTCATTGTTAAATTGATCTGGGGGTAATAACATTTATAAAAAATTTTTTTTAAAAATAATACAAAGTACCATAACTACCTTGAACATTTTCGACCTCAGATATGGGCACTTGATCAGGTGATTGCGAACGTACAGTGGGTTACTCGCGTAGATGACTTGAAGTAGGCCAGTGATTATTTCAATCGCAACCTGTCGTTGAATTCCGTTGGTTAATGTATACTATACCAACAGATTTATCGAGTTAAACAAGTTGATAACTTGCTTAATACAAAACAAAAATATTCGTACGTTTTTGTAATAGGTATTTTATAGATTTCTGTAAGGTGTTTCCAATTTATCAAGAATTGGTAATAAACGCAGTACTGTTAATAAATAAATATAGGTAATGCTGAATAATTCCAAATAGCTTTATATAATCAAAAAACAACAAAAAACAACAAACAAACAACAACAACAACTAAGTTGCATGACGCTTGGACACCCCCCCCCCCCCCCCGACAGTGACCGTGTTCCTGATAGTCAGACAGTGATACTGATAGTGAAAATTAAGATAGTTAAATTAAAAAGAAAATTATAATCAACACTGTAATCAAGGTAATTAAAATAGTATTTTCTTTATTGTTAACAGGATTTACCTTATTTTTGGTGCATGCAGAATGTTAATGGTGCATGTAACTTTTTGTTCAGCATGCACCTGGTGCATGTAGCTTTATTTTTTCATTTCTAGCCCTTTATTTGTATGGTAGAAGTTTAAGTTATCAATTTAATGGTAATAATACATGTGTTCTACCCTTTCAGTAAAAGAGTTTGATATTCCTGTGAATGTGGGTCAGCTACAGGAGAAATTACGAGAACAGTTTCTGAAGAACAAACATGTGACCGACATCCGGATTATAGATCTTCTAGTTATTAAGGTACTGTGTCTAATTACAGATATATTTTTAATTGAAGCTGGATTTTTTAATGTAATAAAAAGAAAGATGTATTTCTTAAAGATACTTACATTAATGATAGGAATGTAGTTATGTACATAGTACATGTATAAATTTAAAGTAACAATGTTTGTAAAAGATATGATTAAGAGTTGGTATGGGTTTAAAGTTTATGGTAATAATGTTTTATCAGTTTTAGCATAATTATTCATTAGACTTGCAAGAGCTTCAGTTTTGACATAGACAGACTATACAGCATTTGAATATAGGTCAGTGGACAGATATGCTATAACAAAATCTTCCACTCACTGTGTTTGACAGGTATGACAATACAAAATACTGTCTTGAAATTAAAAGGCTCTTTAGGATAATCAGTTATTATCATGAATAATGATACCTGTATGTTACAAATACACTGGTAATGCTCCATTCTTTTTATACACCCATCGTTGACAGGTTGTATTATAATGTAGTGTTGCCCATAAAGACAGACGAACCTGCATACACTTTTTGTTTCTTATGCAAATCTTTCTTATCAGTTCATGTAGGATCATCAAACCTTACATGCATGTACATGTATACAGCTTGGCATGGTGGTGCAACATGCCGTAATTAGGTCACTGTGAATTATTTTTCATGCACATTAATTGAAATGTTCCCATTCATATAGGATTATCAAACCTTGCATGCAAGTTCAGCTTGGGATGGTGACATGGCGTGTCTAAGCAACCTACCTCACTGCTACTCTTTGTTTACGATTAAGGGATATATATTTATTTCAGTAACACTGTTAAAATGTATATTTTGTGTTTGTCATTATACATACATGTAGCAATGGCCATTTCATCCTTTTTAGTGGATATGTTTCTTTTCAGGGCCAAATGGAGCTCGTTGAGATGACCAACATTTGGCAACAGCGGAATCACGTGATGAGATATTTTAAAGAGACTGAAACTCCTCGGCCCACTGATTTCTTGTCCAAGTTTTATGATGGACATGAATAATGTGTTTCTTACTGTGCTTTTTTTTGTGTTATTTGAGACTAGATATGTCATTTATTGATGTGAAAAAGAATTACTGCTCTGTACATAAGAGTTGCTTACCAGCAGTAAATTAAATAGAAATATTGTGTAATAAATGTTGTTGTTTGTGTCAAGGTACGTTAAGCAAGAGTGTGTACAGAGTGTGTTTTGGTGGGTCTCTTCCCACCCCCCCTCCAAAAAAAGTATTTTCTGGGGTAACAATGACTAGACTCCTCCCTACACCCCACCCTCTGAAAAGTTAGCTTGCAAAAGTCGTGATTCCCCATCACAATTTTCTTCAGCTTAAGTTAGTGGTAATTAAAAACAACAGTCCTCGCAGTCATTGCATTTCAGTGGATCAGAGTACATAGGCTAAAAGACATTCTTCAATTTGACGGGGAGTACTTTCTTCTTCTTTTTTAGTACCATTAATTTGGGAAAATAAACTAATTGTAAAATTTTAAAAGGACATATTTTTTCTCAATTCTTCATACAATTCTGAAGCTTACTGTATACATCCTAGGCCAGGGTCGTCAGAAGGATTTTAATTTGGGGTTGGCTGAAAGGATTGGTGTTGGAGGGGTGACCCTTCCACTTGCAGATGGTGATTTGTTTTTAAAGATATCTACTTTCAGGCGATATTGTCAGAATATTAAACAGAAAGAACACTAAAATATTTACTGTTCACGTGATGCTTAGCACACGCATAATTTTTCTAAAGTTGCCAGTTGTGATTCTTTATAACTAAAATACCTACAACCCTCGGCTGTAGTGATGTATTAATTTGGAAGGAAGGAAATGTTTTTTTAACAGAGATATTGAGAAACCCATTGTTGACACTTTATGGGCTACTCTCTTTTTTCAGTTAGGAGCAAGGGATCCTTTATATGCATCATCCCAGACAGGATAGTACATACCACAGCCTGTTACACCAGTTGTGGAGCACTGGCTGAAACAAGAAATGGGCCCACCGACCATGAATCAAGCAAATGCTTTACCAATGGGCTGTGCGCCCCCCGCCCCCATTTTTAAAAATTAATTTGGAGTACATCAAACTCATTAGCAGTCGATGGCAACTGTTTTTTTTTTTTTGAAACTTCAGCTCAGAATGCCATCCACAAAATTGAAATTCTAAGGCATGGATCATTACTGCAATGCCAATTCCAGAACAAATATTCATTATAATGGTGCTCTCGAAAGAAGAGGTGTGATGCCCATTCAACCAGTCAAAAAACTAATATTGTGAAAATCATTAGACTTTAAAAAAAAAAAAGTTCGTTTGATGGATTATTTCCCATTCAACAAAGTTCTGTATATATAGCTATAAATACGTTTTAATGTCCAAAAGGCTGCTATTTAAAGGGTTTCCAATAGCCTTTTTACCAACAAATAACCTTTTTAATTACTAAAATTACACCTTAAATACTGTTTTTGTTTAACGACGCACTCAACACATTATAAGTACTGTTATATCGGCGTCGGACATATGATTATGTCGAGAAAAAACCCCAGTGGTTAGCTGTTAAAATATATTGTAGTCCACAATACCCTCAATAATTTCATATGTACAAACTGGTTTCATAGTCCAGACAATTTATGAAATACCTGCAACAAATTGCAACAACAACATTATATCCAAAATCCGACCAATTAACATAAATCCAAGATGGCCGCCATTTTGAACTTTGGGGTCCTATACCTCATTAATGGTTGGCCTAGGACCCTGTACATGTATTACAAATGGATATAAAAGTGATGCCAACGAATAAATCTAGCCTATCGAAAATGTATGACGTCTTCAATTCATGTTAGTTTTTTTTAAATGCTGATAAAACAAATTAATGCTTGTTTTAATGTCGCCAAGAACTGATGGATTAGTTAAAATTGATCATAGCACGATAGTCACCAGTCATTGATCAAATGTGGCAGTGTATCTGTTGTTGCCTCTTTCGTACTGGGGTGTCGTTAAACATTCATTCATTCATCATGTTGCCTCATCAAGATTATCAAGAAGACTGTCAAAATGTTCCAGTGCTAACTTCAAGTCTGGCTGTTTGTCGATATCTGCTTTGTCTGTGGGAAGGACAAGTCATATACTCTTTGGAGTATGAGGGCATTTAGAGAACTATCCACCAGAAAGTGGCCACGAATTGCCCTCGCATATGCTTTCCCAGACAGCATGTGATTGACAGCATTCTCAGCATACACCAGCTCCAGCGTCTCTTTCAACCCACCCAATAGCCTATGTATTTTTCGTGCTGGGATGTCGTTAAACATTCATTCATTCATTCATTTGTAAAACCATGAAACGAATGATCAATC
>JAECMU010077791.1:0-23190 GCA_016106625.1 Dracogyra subfuscus
GTGTTCCGATGTTACAAACTTTTTAATTGACTAATTTTTATTATTTTTTAATTTTATTTTTTTTTAATTTTTTTTTTTGGTATGTTGTTTGTCATTTTATGTATACAGGTATTTGTAATGCAGTAAACGTTAATCTTTTAAAAACTTGTTTTGAGTTTGTTTTAATACTATTTAGCGTCATGAAATATTAGCGTTTTGTATGTCCTCGCTAAATTCGCTAAAGTTTTATGCTCGCTAACATTTCCTGATTTACAGTATTTCGATCACACTTCTCTGTGAACTAGCAGATATTTACAATGATGGAGACACTACAGACCAGAACTTTAAAGAACTTGGAGATGGAAAACTTGGTCAAGACAAGCGGTCTACATTCAGCAGTTTTTCTGGTGCAGGAGAATCGGCAGTGTCACGGTACATTAGAACAGCCTGTGATATTCTAGGTCCACGGGGTGACGAAAAGACTGGTTGCCGTGAGGCGTGGGAGGCTTACTGCAACTTGAAGGGATTGACCTCACAGGTGAAGAGTTACCGTGGCAACAGATTCAACAATATTTTTGAGGGAGCAGCCAGCTTGCATTTCCATTTGCAGGACATACAGGACTTCTTCACAAACTATAGTTTGAGTCTCAATCTCAAATTGCAAAGTGTTCTAGCAGACTGCCAGTGTGAAGTAACTGATACTCTCATAATGGCTGTGGGTATCACTTACTTTACAGTCACTGGACCATATTGGAACACCACAAGATAGCTTCACAAAGCAAACTGCTTCTACAATCTTCACAAGAAGCAAGTGAAATTCAGAAGGGTATTCTGGCTGGATTACGATCAGATGAAATAAGTCGTAGTGCCAAAAGTGACAACACAATAATTGCTTTTGGTGAAACACTCACTTGTTGTCATGGACACAACAAAGAACAATTGGACAAAAAAAGAAAAGAGAATTCGCTTTGCATATCTGCTGAAAGAGCTTTGAGTCAAAGATAATGCTGCGAACAAAAGTCTAAAAGAATATATAGACCTTAAATATGTCCACCTTACCATTCAAGTAAGTAAGACCATCGCTATATTTCATTCTGGAACAAATATATATGGAATACCTTCGATGGCATTAAACACTGGACATTCATTATAAAATGTGCCACAATATTTCACACCGAAGCCATGCAATATTAAGTATCAGGTTAACTGTGGGTTTTTTAAAAATATTAGTTATTATTATTATTTCAAAATACAGGTACCTAGCTCAGTTTAAGAGTAAAATAATATGTGATATAAGTTTACTTACAGAACAACAAGATAATGCTGCAAACAAAAGTCTAAAAGAATATATAGACCCTAAATATGTCCGCCTTACCATTCAAGCAAGCAAGACCATCGTTATGTTTGATTCTGGTACAAATAGATATGGAACACCTTCATTAGCATTGAAGACTGGATATTCATTACAGAAATGTGCCAAAATTTTGCTCACCGAAGCAATTGAAAGACAAGACCAAGACCTGAACGACAAAAGGATTTATGAAACTAGTTGATATGAACTGGAAGGAAGAAGTATCATCCAATGCCCTGAAGACGTTGTCTGCAGAGAGATGCAAACAAGGTGTGGGAACGAATCTTCCTCTTGCTGAAGATGTCAAATTGTTAACAAAATATTTATAAGAAAGTGCAACCATACACTATACAAAATTAACCTCACCATCAAATAATGACACAATCAAAGTTGAGTAGGTTGCCCTTGCTGAAGTAATCTTGGCTCAAACAATTCTTTTTAATCATTGACACAAGCTGGGGAGGATTCAAAGATGACAATCTTGGACTACTAAGCATGTCTGGATGAAAGTTAAGGAAAGGAAATGTTTTATTTAAAGACACACGTAACACATTTTATTTATTTATATATGGTGTCGGACATATGGTTAAAGACCATATAGATACTGAATGAGTAAACCTGCTGTCGCCACTTCATGGGCTACTCTTTTCGACAAGCAGCAAGGGATCTTTTATATGCACCATCCCAAACAGGATAACACATACCACAGCCTTTGATTTACCAGTCGTGGTGCGCTGGTTGGAGCAAGATGTCTGGATGATCCCATTCTGCAGTCACTGAGTCCACTGGAGTAAAAGTGCCAAACACTGTACCAGGTTGAAATAGCTGGGAAATGTGGTTGAACTGTACCTGTAATTTTCTCTCTTGGGTCAGCAAATACTTAAATGCTTTGAACAAAAAAAGATCAGTAGTTATCAACAATTCCAACAACTTCTTGTTCCCACGTGTTCATCCCATTGTCTATGAAAAATTACATATTGCTTTTTTCTCAGGAAATTGGTGGAGAATTGACCAACAAAGAATTTATAAAGTGCGACAAGGCAGTGAACATGAAGATTTACTCCAAAACTTCGTCAACAGCACATTGCATGCTGATCTCCTAAAGCTCTGTGAATGTATCACAAGTGATTGCCACCAATTCTATCAGCAGTCTTTACAATATAATGTATACTAACAGAAGTAGATCCACAATTTTAAGTCAGGTGTCATCTATTATTGTCAATGCAGTACATGTATTGTTGCGCATTTCGTCATCATTCTGAACTGTTTCTTTGAATAGTTTAGAATAATGGCATGGCTGATGCGGAGTCGTGGATTCGATGCAAAAAAATAATAATTAGTCAGTCAAAAGAAGAAAGATTACCCATTGGACTGGTAGTTGCATTTTTTAAACTCAGAATTTGCTCGATACACATGAAACCGAAACTGCGTTCGAAATATTTTGTAAGTTTCTTGACGAAGATTTTATTTCGATGCTAACAATTCAAACGAACTTGTATGCAGAACAGTATTTTGAAAAGCACCCCAAAAGATACATTACCGCCTTGTTCTACAACACGTGGATGGGTACCTGTAGTGAACACTGAAATGAAATCATTTTGGGGCATTTTGTTGTTCATGGGAGCTGTCAAGTTGCCCAGTTATGCATCCTATTGGTAAACAAATGCATTGACACAAATGAAAGGATTTCGTGAGATCATGAGCCGTGATCGCTGGCAAATAATATGGATGTTTTTCCATGTTTCTGGTAACACAACCAACCTTCCAAGAAACCATCCAAACCATGACCCAACTTTCAAAATCCG
This sequence comes from Dracogyra subfuscus, assembly GCA_016106625.1. Lineage (NCBI taxonomy): Eukaryota > Metazoa > Mollusca > Gastropoda > Neomphalida > Peltospiridae > Dracogyra > Dracogyra subfuscus. The sequence goes on from JAECMU010077791.1 coordinate 3,136, forward strand.
CCCTGTTGTTGATAAACTGATTGAAAGATTTCGCGACAACTATTATCCTGAGAAAGAACTTTCTGTGGATGAAAGCCTTATTGCATTCAAGGGCCGTTCATCTATGGGTCAGTATATGCCACAGAAGCCACATAAATGGGGACTGAAAGCATGGGTACTGTGTGAATCCTCGACAGGATATTGCTACAACTGGTTCATGTATTGTGGACGAAAACAAAACACAGAGGGGGAACTAACAAATTCAGTTGTCATGCAGTTGTGTGAAGTTGTCAAGGATGCAGGACATCATGTATACATCGACAATTTTTTTTCTTCATCACAATTGTTCAAAAACTTATCAGAATGCAGTGCTGGAGCTTGCGGCACTCTACGGGCAAACCAACGCAGAACTCCTCCTCAAATACAGAGAGCCAAGTTGAAAAAAGGAAACAACCCAATCTTTGTTCAGGACAACAAGTGTTTATTCATTGCCTGGATGGACAAGAAGCCGGTAAATGTACTGTCTACCATCAACAACACCCGTATGATGGTCAAGTACATTCAATGCAGGGACCCAGCCAATAACAACAGGAGAGAGATCAACAAACCAAAAGCCATCGAGTGTTACAACCAGTTTATGGGTGGAGTGGATTTATTGGATCAAAAGATTTGGACCTATCTTGGTGTCCACAGAACAGTAAAATGATGGAAAAAGGTGTTCCTCTATTTATTGGAACTAGCCTTTGTGAATTTCACAGTTGTCTGGAAACGGTTGCATCCAGGTGTGAAACTGGACAAATACAAACTACGTCTTTCCATCATTTCGCTGCTTGTAGCAACACATGATCGTGCCACAACTGCCAAGCCAAGATACAGCATTGACGATGTTTCAACAAGACTGGAAAACAAACGCCATTTCACCGGCATCAATAACAACAAAACAAAAAGTGGAGCGCAGGCATTTCCGGATTGTGTTGAGTGTTCGAATCGGAAAGTTCCAAAGGGTCGCCAGTACATCTGCAAACAATGTGATAAACCTGTGTCCGTATCCTTTTTTTGAAAGATACCACACATTGTTGAGTTTTAAAATTCAGTGCACAAAGGACTTACATAAAGAGTAACTGATAAAACATTGTGAGTAGAAATGTAGCAAAAATGTTTTACCATGTTTATGTTTTTCAAATTTATGTACAATATTTACTATTTCACCAAATTTCACTACAAACATGTACAATTGTAGAAAATTATATTAGTAATACATCTTTCATTACATGTTGTAGTATTATTCCAATAATTAGTAAGTTATAATCATTTTTAATGAACCACTATTAATTTCCTCCATTTCACAAAAGGAGCCAGTTTTTGGAACCTTGCGGGCAAAATTTTGTCCAGGTTGGAGAGTTAATTGTAGATGTAAATGGTGGTATAAAGAAAACACTGGAGCTGTGGTAAAATGAAAGAGAGTCGGCAAAACTAAAAAACAAAAACCGACAACTGACAACAAACAAGAAGAATGACCAAGCAACAGCACAATTCTACACAACATTAATCTTTATCTTCAACTATATGCACTGCCACCAAGCAACACCATTGCAGATGATTTGGGAACCGCTAATAAATTTACAACATATTTACCATGTCCAAAGAAACAAAGTAAAGAAAAGATGTGTCTCATTACAGAATCGGCAATAAAAAATCTTTGTGTCGGATTACAGGTGCATGCCCATGAATGTTCAAAACATTTGGAAACTGAAACCATAGAAACTCTGGACACACAAGAAAAATTTGGTTGGACTATGAGAATAAAAATAGCATGAAGTGGACACATTACCTCATTTGCTGGGTGGATCATTCCGTGCAAATTTCAGCATCTTGTATGCACTTTTTGTGTCTGGTTTGCGATATTCACAGTATATGAACATTTTGTCGCATCGGCAGCATTTGGTCAGTTATCAGAGACTTTACTGTTCCAAAACAAGTAACATTACTGATCAATCTGTTAAAGATGCGGTTGATGAAGAAACAGCTATCACAACACTTCAATGTTCTGATACTAATTCTGACTTCAAAGGAATTAAGATACTGACAGATGCAAGGCACGGCATTCTAACGTGGTTGCCATTGGATTTGAAACAAAAAATGTCATAGGACTGGAAGATGACGATCCAGTAAGCCAAAGACATGAGACATTCAGTGTAAAGAAATTATCTGACCATTTTGATAAATGTGGAATCATTGTCAACATTCATGGACACAACTGAAATGTCACAATAAATAAATACTTCTCAGAAAACTGTATTGGTGTTACTAACGCAAATGACACATGGCATGCAACAAAGGGAAGTAGTAAAGAAATTTTAAAAGTCTGCACTGGCCGTTAAGTCCCATGCTGTGAAATAGCATGGCAAAGTGTCTGACAAAGCAGCCTTTAAAGGAAACACATTGTTATGCACCATGAAAAATTGTGCTGGATTGCCAGAAAAACTGAGAAGTCTTCTTGACAACATACTGTTACATTATCAAAATGTACACAATAACTGTTTGCCTGAATCAAGATGCAATACTGACAAAAACTACTGTAATGTTGCTGTTCCGTGTTTTAGACCCACCTCAGTCACAGTATGTGTCCGAGTTTTAAGGGAACCAAATAATGGACTTTAGAAATAAAAGCAACCAGTCTATCTCGGAGAATCTGAGTTCGTGTTGAACATTATAACTACAAGCCCAGCAAAATCATAGTGCAAGACCCATCGCCACTAAACTTCTCTCTCGACGTCACGTGTCCATACACATTATGTGGAATTGTTTAACAATGCTTGTCTTGTATACCACAACAAACACCATTTCCTTCTCCGACAAGGAATATAAACAAAGAAGTAACCTAGCCATCTTAGACTGGCATGAAAACATTGGTCGCTATTTTACCTCGGTGACATTGTACACACAGAATTGTTGGGGAAAAAAATAATCTAAATGCGAAAACTTGCAACTTTGCATGAGATATTTTGGATTTTGTTGTAGAACATCTTTATTTCTCATCTAAATGATAAAAAACCCTAACGATGCACAAGTACAGCTTTCTTTCTCTAAGACCACATGTATTTATTTATAACTCACAGAACATAATGTCACCTTGTCACTAGACTTCAATCATGTATTCATTATCTCTGGCTTGAAGCTCTGCCCATTTTATTGTCGGTCGGACCCATCGCAAGCGCAGGTTTTAAATTACTAACAATATATTATCTTTATGTAATAATAAACATTTTTAATATGCAATGCATGTGTTACAAATAGATTTGTTTTGGATAATGAAAGGCCTTTCAGAAAATGTTTATAAATAATTATAAGCATTCTGTGTAATACATGTAAATGAAGTTGTTACTGGACCTAACAGGTCCTAGATAGATGGTTAAGAGTTAATAACAATAATACACATGTAAAGTAACATCAATACAACAGACATTGAAATCCGGTAAGCCAAATAATTTTAATGGTTGTTTTATAAAACTTCACAAGACAGAATTCAGATGCATCGCAGTGACCGCCACTCTATAGTGTACCACACACAAGCTACACATACAAGGTAAGAAGATCCACTCTTGGTGAGACAACTTTGTATGCCACTGTGAGCAGCTAAAGGCAGCACATCCAAACACAAGGTAGTAGAAACACAACCAGTCTTCTACACCCACCAAAAGCATCAGAGATTCCAGGATGCCGGTTTCTAAAAGTAAAGCCCTTCCCAGGGCTAAAACTGCACTTTCATTCAGTCCCAGGAAGTATTTCCACACTGTCAATGACCTAATAGCAACAGCATCACCAAAGAAACGAGCATTGTTTCAGTCATCACAGTTTCAAGATAAGAAGACCCGCACAACACAGAATTGGGGAAAAGGTGCTGAAGTGTCTTCGAGGTCTGCAGAAGAAAAGTGACAAGGCGTCACATCGTACACGTACCTGCTTGTTGTCTGTGTGCAGTAAGTACACGTCAATCAGAGTCCAGCAACCTGTACAACATCTCACGGAAAACCGCATCAAAATACATATCACAGTGGGGAAAAACGACAACAGAAATCAACACAGCTGGTTCAACAGAAGTGTACCAGAAAAAAAGGAAGCTGGAGGCAGAGGTGTCTACCTACATGGACACTGTTAGCAATCCATTGCCAGAAAGAAAACTGGTATCCAAGAAGACGGACAAATCGGCTTCAGTTATGCCCAAGCCCTTGAAAGACTTGCATGCTGACTTTTTGCAATCTAGTGGGCACACCATCAGCTTTTTCCAGTTTGCTAGATGCAGAATAGCGAAACTTCACACAGCACGACAGTCAAAGTCATGCCCGAGGATGTGTTTGTGTGAATCTGTACAAATGTTGAATTGAAGTTGAGGGTCGTCAACAGTGCTGCAGCCAGAATTAGCAACAACTCCCGAATCAAGCACAACTACCACACCATCAACATCATCACTTGTGGGAGGCAAGCAGACGATGCTACTTCATGGAAGTACAAGATGGCATGCCTTGAAAGGAAGTGTACAGCCTGTGGGACATATGCCATAGAAATTAAACTATGTCCTCTACCAGAGACCCACACTGAACACGAAGTGGTTTTCGTTAAGTGGAGAACACTACTTATATACACAAAGGTGTCACCAAGAAGAAGCTGACTAGGCAGTGGAAACCCTACTGGCTCCTAATTTTATCGCACAACTGATGGAAGAGGCAGCCATCATATCGAAACACCTCTTCAATGCCAGATGGCAAGGAAATCAGTATTATGCGGTCTCTAGTGACCAGCAGGCTGGGTTGTCATCTGCTAGGATTTTGCCGAGAATGTTTCGTGTTGGTACCAGAATGAGGCTCAGGGAGCACATTGGGTACACTATTCGGTGACGCTTCACGCCAATGTTGCCTCATACAGGTGCCCTGAAGATGACTGTAATCTGATGACGAATCATTTGTTGATTTTTGTAAGTAATGATCTGAAGCATTGCCATGATGCTGTGCATGCGTTCAACTTATCAACAATGGATGTTCTAGTTAAGCTTGGCGTCTCCATGCAAAAAGTTGTATATTTCTCTGATGGAGTGCCTACACAGTATAAAAACAAGTCTGCCTTCTGCGACTTAGGGTATGCTTTTGAAGACTTTGGGGTTCATTGTTTCTTCGGAACACGGCATGGCAAAGGACCATGTGACTGGGAGTTTGGTACCCTAAAGAAATGATTAATCAACGCATCAAGGAAAGGAGAGCCGAAATTGGCACCGCTGAGCAATTCTTCTTGTACCGCTGTGATCATCGGAGTAAAGAAGATGGTCACGTCCACTACAAGCGATCCTTCTTCTTCATAGAAAGTGCAGACATAAAGAGAAACCAGAGCGGGTGAGCAACTTGAAACCTCTACCACAGACAGACGGCAGCACTGTCTTAGGATGGTGAAACCGTACATCATCAGTAACCGAGAAAGGAGCTGCTTCTGTCATGTATGTACAGAGAGGGAGGAAGGCAGCTGCCAACATGCAGACATTACTTTTATACACAAAGGTGTCACCAAGAAGAAGCTGACTAGGCAGAGGAAAACCCTAATGGCTCCTAATTTCATTGCAGAACTGATGGAAAAGGCAGCCATCATATCGAAACACCTCTTCAATGCCAGATGGCAAGGAAAACAGTATGATGCGGTCTCCAGTGATGTACCAGCAGGCTGGGTTGTCATCTGCCAGGATTTTGCCGAGAATGTTTCGTGTTGGTACCAGGATGAGGCTCAGGGAGCACATTGGGGACACGATTCAGTGATGCTTCATGCCAATGTTGCCTCATACAGGTGCCCTGAAGATGACTGTAATCTGATGACGAATCATTTGTTGATTTTTGTAAGTAATGATCTGAAGCATTGCCATGATGCTGTCCATGCATTCAACTTATCAACAATGGACATTTTAGTTAAGCTTGGTGTCTCCATGCAAAAAGTTGTATATTTCTCTGATAGAGTGCCTACACAGTATAAAAACAAGTCTGCCTTCTGCGACTTAGGGTATGCTTTTGAAGACTTTGGGGTTCATGGTTTCTTCGGAACACGGCATGGCAAAGGACCATGTGACTGGGAGTTTGGTACCCTAAAGAAAGTGATTAATCAGCACATCAAGGAAAGGAGAGCCGAAATTGGCACCGCTGAGCAATTCTTCTTGTACTGCCGTGATCATCCGAGTAAAGAAGATGGTCACGTCCACTACAAACGATCCTTCTTCTTCGTAGAAAGTGTGGACATAAAGAGAAACCGAGAGCAGGCGAGCAACCTGAAACCTCCACCACAGACAAGACAGCAGCACTATCTTAAGATGGTGAAACCATACATCATTAGTAACTGAGAAAGGAGCTGCTTCTGTCATGTGTGTAAAGAGAGGGAGGAAGGCAGCTGCCAACATGCAGACATTACTTATCTAATATCTCAACTAGTTTTTTAATCATTTTAAGCACTTTTCATTTCTAATGACTTCGGCCTCATTCTTTGGCTCAGTATCCATATATATTTTTTTTTTTATCAGTGTTGTGTGTTTCAGGGCACCTGGGCAGCGTTCCTGGATGACTTCGAAGATAATTTCACTTGTGTCAACCAAGATGATTGGCACCATACACAAGTGACGGTGCACCTGATCGTCACATACTACAGTTGTGAATTATGAGAAAAGACTGTGACCGAGTCACTGGTGTTCATATCCAATGACAGGCATGACGACTTTGGTGCAGGACACAAATTTACGGAGGTGGCCATTGACCACCTTCGTAACACTCGTGGCACCATTCTTGAAAATATTGTACAGTGGACAGATGGATGTGCCAGCCAGTATAAATCCAAGGGTCCATTCGCCGATTTAAGAAGGAAAAGGTCCTTCAGATGGTGAGAGTGCTGTAAAAAGCACCATGATGACACCGCCGTCAAGACTGGAGCTGCATTTATCAATGATGCGAAAGAGCTCTTTGATTACTGCTACAGAAGTAAACTGAATAAGCAGCCGTTAGATGAAGGTTGCACACACTTCCGTAGATATTTTTTCTTTACCCACAGTGATGACTGTCGCTCCTACCCCAGATGAACCTACTGCCCCTCCTCCCCAGATGAACCTACTGCTGCTCCTCCCCAGGATGAGCCACGCTATGTTAATGATGATGAAATTTTGTATGTTATTTTGTAGTAAGTCAAATGTTTATTGTTGTCTCTGTGTTAGCAATACTACATGTATTTTAATCTGTCCCACAAAAAGTATCAAAAGTATGCTTGTACAGTTTTGAGCTAAAGTGAAAATGTGGAAATTTGTACATCATCGCCATGCATTTACCCAAAACTTTCTTTAAAATTTCTTCCAGTTCCACTTTTTTCTTGTAAGACATAATCCTTTTTGCTTAACTGTAATCAATAAAATCATGTGTGAACTTTTTGTGTCTGTTAATGGAATGGTTTGGATGTGTGTTTGGTTTCCATGTTACACGAGTGATTTTAATGTTTTGCTCAATTTGACTCCACATAACACGAAAATAAAAAATTGAAATATTTCTTTTTTAACTTTTTTAACATATGCATAACATGTAAAACTTCATGTACACATGAATTCTGCTTTTATTTAGAATGTTTTAATTTTTGGTCTCCATGTCACACATAAGTACCCAGTTTCAGAGAATGACACATATACCATCAAGTGGAAGATCACCAGCTAATCATTGACAAAATGAAACATTCCAAAATCATAAATTTGTTTGTTGATTTGGACTATAGTATTTTTACATGTCAACATGCTTCCACTGACCATCACAGTACAATCAAAGAAAAGAAACAAAACATCAGCCTGGTTCGATTCCAAAACTTCTGTTGAACAGGATGACTTACCTAGGATCTGTTCTCTGAAATCTGTGATGGGTTGAGACAAAAGCATATGCAACTGCAAAAAAGCATTCTTGTCAAATGGAAGAGAAATCTTGTGCCAAAACAGGAAAATTAAGGAAACGAAAGCAACAGATCTTGCCAACACAAAACGAGAGATTTCAGACAAGGTAAAAGGACATGGTGGTCCTTGTTTGAATTCTACTGAAGTTGAACAAAAATTGCAGGACATTACCCTTGTTAAAGCTAAAGAGGAAGCCATTAAAAATGAAATACACTATAAAAAAACTGTTCTGGGTGCCAAAAGTCCTTTTCTGAAGCTTTCTGGAACTCTCGACACTCTGAAAAGCAACATGAAGTTATTTCTTGGTGATGAGTCGCGTCTGGCGGATTCAGTAGAGGAAGACGCTAGAGATACTGTTAATCAACATGACAAGTTAAATGTGGAAGATGATGAATTGGATGAATCCATCATTGATGAGTGCTGCCTCGGTACATTTGCTTTCAGTAATCAGGGACAGTATATAGCCGTATATTATGACAATGACTATTTCATTGGGCAAGTAGTTAATGTCAAAACCAGTGAAGAAGCAGAGGTCACATTTCTTTAAAAATGTGGCATACAATCAAACATATTTAAGTGGCCAAGACTTGAACAAATTGAAATTTTGTCATCAGTGTTTGTGTTTAACAGTGACATTGAGATGACAATAACAAATGGTAGAATGTGGTCTGTTCGGTGTCCGGAAGCTTATTCAAAATTGTGCAAGAAATATCTGATGTATTGTTAAAAAAACTAAATTGGCATAGATGTCGATACATCTTTAATTCTGTATACACCAGACTACTTTTTAACTCACTGTTCAAATGCAAAAGACTAATGTGACTATTTTATGTTGTAAATATTTTTTCTACATGTTTTCTGATAGACAAATTCGAAAAATGAACAAAAAGTTCTAGGTATGTTATATTACAAATAATCAGATCTGAACAATGAATTTAACACAGATGCTGGTCCTGTGTATACCCAATCTACATGTACATAGTGGTAATAACTTTTCGAAAATGTCAGATTTCTGCCATTTTTGGGCCTTTTCTTCCGCTCCCAATTTTTTTACATTATGTCATTTTCAAGTAGCTATAACTTATAAAGTTACACTCATACAAAGGTAGATGTTATATAACTTGTACATAAATTAAAATGCATTAGACCTGTAACATCATTACATTTTGTTTTGTGACACCATAAAATGGTCTTGAAACACATTTTTGTGCCTTTTATCAATATAATATTAATTTTTACAGTTAAAAAGCACTTTATAATTAATACTGTATTAAAGGGACATTCCTGACTTTGCTGCAATGTTTAAGATGTTATAAACTAACAGAGACTTTTTAACAACTGTAATTACATATCAAATATATTTTGCTGCATAAAATATTAGTAGTTATATATTAAACGTGTTTCTGATCGTTTTAATATTTGTACTACTGGTAGGTTAAATTTCATTTTATTTCCTAAAAAGGATTTTTTCATACGTACGAAATTATTTGAAGACAAACTCCAGTTTGGGCTTGTTACAAATATTAAGAGGACCAGAAACACATTAAATATAAAGACACTGGTATACTAAACAAGAAAATATATTTAATACTAAGTTTAATCGGAGAAGTATTTTATTAGTCGGAAAAATCTTACAATGCAGCAAACTCGGGAATGTCCCTTTAAACCCATTTCATTACAAATTAATACATACATTTTAATAATCATAAAAGAGTAATTGTCATTTATCTGTTTTTTATGTTATTTCATGCCAAAAGGTGCACCCCATAACATAAAAATTTGGAAAAACGGGCATAACTTCAAAAATAATAAACATATTGAAAACATTATTTTTGTCAAATGCTTGTATTTCTTTATATTTCTTTCTGTATATTAACCCATTACCACATAGAACTGTGTTTTGACGTATGGTACATTTCTCCATGGAAACGTCTTTTGACGTGTAAGCACATTTCCATGCAGACGTCTTTTGACGAGTACAGAAAAAAACTATTACAACTTCGTAAATATTCGGTAAAAACCGACGTATTTTTCCTAAGTTCAAGTTCAAATAAAAATTTCCCACAAGCTAATTGTATGTCGTGACCGTTTATAAATAAAAACAGGTTATATCCGGTTGTTAACAACACATATAGCAAAATTTTACAAAATGTCGGCCATGGAAGAAAACAGTGAAGAGAGCGATGGAGATTCATTATTTGAGGGTTTTGATGAGAGTGAAGTAGGGGATGATATTTTCGACATTGATGTTGGAAATATATCAGTAAGCGATATTGATTCAAGTGACGATGAACTGTCCGACGACGCTGATAACAGTGACCTCAACTGGACCGATCAATTTGACGACACTTTTGTAGCGAACGATTTTCGCGAAGAAACTGGGCCTCAACTGCCTGAAGATTTTGATGGCTATTGATGAGGGAATGATCAAATATGCTGGAAGAAACTCCATGAAACAGTACATGCCTGCGAAACCAGTGAAACGAGGAGTGAAAGTGTGGATGAGATGTGAATCCAAAACCTCGTACCTCACAAAGTTTAATTTTTACTTGGGCAAATCGGACAAGACATACGAAAATGGACTGGGACACGGAGTTGTAACTGAACTAACTGATGATCTACGAGGAAAACATCACCACATATATTTTGACAACTTCTTCACCAGCGTCAAACTACTGAAAGATCTATTGAAAGACGGTATATATTCTTGTGGAACTTCAACAAAACTGATGGCACTTTCCGGACGAACTGAAACGTGTGAAAAAAATGCAACGTGGAGACAGCAAAATTGTGAAGTCTGCTTCAAAGAGAAACATAACAGCTGAGTATGCTGAGTAGCTTGAGTCCACCACAAGACATCCTACAAGCAGGCAGGAGGATTGGAAACAACCGGGTGCAGCTCAACCAGCCACATTCTGTACACAGGTACAACAAGTACATGAACGGCGTCGACAAACACGACCAGTATCGCCTCAATAATGATGTTTCGAGGGAGAGCAAACGGTGGTGGAAGTACTTGCTCTTCTTTCTGGTGAACTGTGCCATTGTGAATGCATATATCCTGTACAGTTTGTCATCAAAGAGAAGAATCCAGCACAAGCGATTCACGCACTTGGACTTTCGGAGGGAGCTTGCCAGGGCCCTGGTTGGAGGTTTCACGTCAAGAAAGAGAAGTGCCATGTGTGACATTCCTGTTGCTAATGCAAATGCGAGATTGTACAGCAACACACACATGGGCAAAGCACGCCGGTGCAAAGTTCACAGCAAAAGTGGAAAGTGCAAAGAAACTGTTTATGGGTGTGAATTGTGTGGGCTTCATTTGTGTAAGGAGGGGTGCCATGCAAAATTCCATAACTCTCAGTGACATTCAAAGGACAAAATTCAAATGGAACACTTCAAACTTGTAAATAGAACATAACATTTTTATTATAATTCTTTTTCATACAGTGGAACACTTTTTATTGTTTTGTGACTTTCTGTTGTAACCTGAAACTTATAAAAACAAAATATGACAATGTAAGTAACATTTTTAAAATATTCATCCTTTTTTCTACATTAGCTGTTATTTCAAAAAAATTCTAGGATGTGTATATAAAAAGTTATAACTAATTTCCTTTGTTGTGTGGTTTTATTTGCTAATTGGCAAATTGCTTATGGAGATGCTGCCTGCAGGGCCTAAGTAGGTCATGGTGCTTAGCAGCCAGCAGACAATAGGGCTCTGTGGTAATGAGATAACAGCGAAAATCAGTAAATGAAAGTTTCACTACTGATACCTACATATACATATTCATTATAGATACAGTGCCATGGCTCCAAGAAAACGCAAGCTGGTGTCCACAGACAGTGGAGATAAAACAGGTCTGACAATAGACTACAACAGGTCTGACAATAGACTACCAAAGGCTGGCAGCTGAAATCATGAGCTAGCAATCACTGCCAACTGCACGACACCACCCGCAGGGACCGACGTGGGGCTGACCACCAGGCCCAGAAAGACCAAGAACCAACAGACACGTACGTCTACAACCACGACCCGTCACAACATGGGCCTGCTACAGGTACACCATTTACAGTAGAGCCTTCAGCTATAAGTGAAGAGGTTGTACCAGCAACAGCACTAGGGCCCTCCCATCCCGGAATTGGTCACTGGCGAAGACAGAGGCCAAATCCAGGGTGGGTATGCCTGAACCATTAGGATAGGGGCACGTAAAAAGAATTCCGCTTCCGCTAGGGGCCTAATGAACAAAGGTCTCTTAGGCCCTGCATCCAGGGGCATAATTCACAAAACTCTCGCAACTTTGCAATCTTGCAGTGTAATGCTAAAAAGACTTGCAAAGAGGATGCTTTGTTGTCTAGCAGAGCCTAAGAGACCTTTGCGAATTAGGCCCCAGGGACACAAGCAAAAAAACAGTCAAGTTCTTCTGCAGTGGTAGACTTGCTAGATCACATGTTTGGAGGAAAGTCGCCAGCAACTCCTGACAAAATTCCCAACAGTTCTCCCAATCAGGCTTTCTGACAAAATTCCACCAGGAGCAACAATTACTCATAAAATAAAACAAAACATTTATGGGAGGAATATACTGAATTTCATTGCCGTCTACCTAATTATACTGAAGACCCCATATTCATCCACATTTCATCTGGCACAATTACCTTACAACAGGAATAAAAGACCAAGTATCCATTGTCAATTACATGTACAACCTGGGTTTTTTTTAACCTTCAAGTCAATTTACATTGAAAAGAAGCCAGAAAAAACACAAAGCTTGCTGAAATATGCAGTAACAGTTAGGAAATTCATCAGTACTATGGGGACACAAAATGGAGGACTTATGATGACAGTACAAAAGGATAAACTTGATTACTGGTTTAAGGGTTACGATCCAAATTTAAGGGCTTACTTGGTAAATGGGTTTATATATGGTTTTCAACTGGGCTGTTCAGACATTCCTACAGGCACAGAAGAAACAACAAAAACATAATTCAGTTCTGATCCAAATGCATGTGGTACAAACAAAACTGGACTATGAATTTGCTTTAATTATAGTTGTTTAGGACATTTATAGATTCATGTGAACTGAAAATATTTAACATTTATTATGCCTTGGACAAAAAAACCATCCATTCTGTGGAAACCGATACACCAGACCATTGAAAATTCCCAAACTTTCTGAAGTTGATAAAACAGACTGCGATTCTAATCCTGCTAAAACGGCATCATACAGAAAGGTATTCGAACATTTGCAGTGTGTCCCAAATGTAGAATATGACAACAGTGAAGTTACTGGTTACAGAATAATAGATATTGTCAGCCTACGTAATTTTCTGCAATTATTTCCCTGTCCCAATATGTTATGTGACAGCAGAAAAGGCCTAAAAGTGATTTCTGAAAAGAAAGTTGGCATTGCTTCAGAAATAAGGTTTGTTTGTAATGAATGTGCTGAACAGTATTCATTGTCATCATCAAACAAAGTTGCAGATTCAAAAGTTTTTGATGTCAATGAGCGATTTCAGTGGTCCATTTTTGGCACTGGACGTCATCATACGCAGGCCCAAAAATTCTGCGGACTGATGAATTTGCTTCCCCCTGTGACTGAAACGACATGGCGAAAGTGATCACAGTGAATTCATTTTGCAACAAAGGTTGTAAGTTACATCAGCAAGCGGAATGCTGGAAAGGAACAGCAGACATCCCCTGGTCCATCTGAAACTTTAGCCTCGTTCGACGGCACATGGCAAAGAAAACATTTTCAGAGCAAAAATGGTGTCGTAACATGTCTATCAGTGAGTGATAAAACCTGTAAAGTACTTGACAGCGAAACACTAACCAATTATTGTGGTGTTTGTTCAACAAGACGGAAAAAGTACAAGTCTGATAAGGAATTCAACCAGTGGTTTGTGACACAAGGATAGTTTTTCAAGAAACCATTTCGGATCGGCAGGAGCAGTGGAGCCAGCAGGTGTGCTAAACATTTATTCAAGATCAGAAGAAAAGCATGATTTACAGTATACTGGTTATCTTGGTGATGGTGATTCAAAAAGCTTTTCACAGATATTGGAACATTGGATCCCCCCATATATTCTGGGAAAGAGATAAGAAATTAGAGTGTTGTGGACATGTTCAGAAGCGCATGGGTCGTCGTCTGACTGACAAAATAACACACTGCAAAAACATGAGCTACCAGCATAATGGAAAAACATACAAAGGGATCGGAGGGATAGGTAAACTTACCAAAAAGGTTGTGTGGAGAATACAGGGGCATTATGGAGCAGCCATAAGAAATAATTCTGAGAACTTGGCCGCAATGAAAACAGCAGTGTGGGCCATCTGGAATCACCGTGGAGATCGGCATGACGCTTGTGGCACTTGGTATCGTGCTACCAAAGGTGACTTTGAAAAAAACAAAAACAAAACTTCTAGTTCTACCCGAGTATGTTTTACAAGAAATAAAGCCAGTTTTTTAATTCCTTGCAAGTGACGAACTTTTGTCCAACTGTCTACATGGCGGTACCCAGAACAACGACGAGTCATTTCATCATATAATATGGAATCTGTGTCCAAAAGAGGTGTTTGTGGGAAGGAGGAGACTTGAAATTGCTGTAAATACAGCAACAGTTCTATTCAATGATGGAGTGTGCGCTAGTGCTGCCTTTTTTTTAGACAGCTAGGGATTGTTCCCAGTCGGTACTGATTAACCATGATGAAGAGTCGTGACACTGATTGTATCACAGCTGCGGAGCAATCTGAAAATTAATCTGTGAAACAGAAAAGACAAAAAACAAAGGGGGAAAAAATTAAGAAAATAATAATGATGACATTTATTTAGATGCTTTTGTATGTGTCGGATTTATCTGTAATTTGGCATACCTATTCATTCATGAGGAAAACATCTCAAAACTGAACTAAAATCAGCTTGTTAGGTATAATAGAGCGACAGACTTGTGATACCAAATAATATATCGGGACTTTTAAAATTTGACATTTTGTATTGCTTTATTTCAAAACAGAGCTATAATTTTAGTTCATTTAAAACAACATACTGTTCTGATCATTTCTGCCGAAGTTGGTCAGTAATGGACGATTAGTTTTTGAATTTTAAGTTATTCATGTGTATGCAGAATTTTAGGGTGGCCATCTTGGATTTCATTAGATGTATATAGCACAGTGAGAATTGAAGGTAGTATTTCTTTCAACTCCATCAATAAAGAGTTTATCTGAAAATTTGGAGTTGTTATCTTGATTAATTAGAAGTCTCGATCATCAGCTTGTAGTAGATCAATCCAGTGACCAATAAAAAGTCGTCTTACAGCTGAGTTAGTCCACATACCTCGTGGCTTTGTTGAGCATTGTTTGCTTTGAAAAAAATTTAACCAAAATGGAGGATGGCAATGTTTTTGATTCGGACGATGATAGTATTTCGGAATTTGAAGGCTTTACGAACGACGACGTATTTGGTTTGAATGGTAATGATTCAGATGTAGACCTTAGTAGCGATAGTGACGATATACCGTTATCACATTTTCGAATGGACACAATACGTTGAATAACGAAACGGACGAAGTCGAAACGGAACCGCAAACACATCAAACTGCAAAATGGACTTCGGTATTGACTGACGTACAAATAGATGAATTCGCTGAGCATGTTGGTGCTGTAAACATCCTTGAAAACGATGCACCTGAAATAAACTTTTTTCACCAGATATTCCCTGAGACGTGGTACCCCAAAATAGCTGAAGAAACAAATAGATATGCACAGGCAAAAATCGTCCAAAATGGCACATATTCAAAATGGTTTCCAACAACTTCAGATGAGATTCATGCGTTTATCGGCTTTAATATTCTGATGGGAATTGTAGTAGCCCCTACCCAAGATATGTATTTTTCCATTGATACATTCTTTCGTCCAACAGGGATGTCAGAACGCATAACACGAGATCGCTTTGACAAGCTTTGTCAGTACTTTCATGTTGCCGATATGTGGCTATTTGAATGACTTTCAAGTGTACACTGGGAAAGCAAATAACAAAGTTGAAACTGGACTTGTCAAGGATTTGACAAGAGGAATATGGGGAAAGAACCACCACGTGTACTGTGACAACTACTTAACTTCGGTCCCACTATTCCAAGAACTTCTCGACAATGGTACACATGCTTGTGGCACAGTACGCATGAACGGAAAGTATTTGCCTACTGGTGTAACGCAAGCCAAGTTGAAAATTCAAGGAGAAATGGTTGTGCTTCAGAAAGAGGAAAGCATGATAGCTCTTGCCTGGCATGACAAGCGAACAGTGAATATCCTGTCAACACTGTCTAATCCATTAGAAACAACGACAGTATAGCGGAAAAAGCAGGATGGATCGCAAGTGGATGTGCCTTGCCCTGCAGGCATCAAGTCGTATACTACGTACATGAATGGTGTCAACAGAGCCGACCAACTAAGATCATCCTATTCTGTAGCAAGGAGGGCTGCCAAATGGTGGAAATGTCTATTCTGGTTCCTCGTTGACATTTCTATCATCAATGCTTTCATAATGATGAAAGAATCTGCAAACCACCAGCTGACCTCGAAAACCGGAAGAAAGAAGGACAGATGTCAGTTAAGATTTCAGACAGAAGCTAATCAAACAACTGATAGGGAGTTACTGGCACAAGAGGAAAAGAGAAAGTGTCAAGCAAAAAGCCGCTGAAGGACCGTTACACTGGCCTGTTGTCCTGAGTGAAAAGCGGACATTAAACAATGCAGCAGTCAAGGCAGGGGTGCAGAAAGTACTTGCCTGCTCGCCAAACGCGAGTAAAAATTCTGGCGGACGAGTTAAACAATACAACTACTAGTCTGACGAGCGATCTGGTTTTGTTAATCAAGGTTTCGTGTGTGTGTGTGTGTGTGTGTGTGTGTGTGTGTGTGTCTTACAACCAAATGTCATTACTAATGTTTTTGTCAAATTGATATCAATTGTTTGAAGTGTATATTATAATATTGTTAAACAATAATATTTTGATCTATGGGCTGGCCGACTAGAAAAAATACTGGCGGACTAGTTTATTTTAGTTGGTTGTGGTCCGGAGGGTAAGTGAAATATATTTGATTTCTGCACCCATGCAAGGTGTCCGATGTGAGCCCACCTCAGGCTGTGAACAGTGCAATGTAAACCTGTGTGTTGGATGTTTCAAGGCATACCACAAAGCCAAGTTTCCAGCTTTGTTTCAATAAACAAAAGTCAATCAGAAAATCTCCAACTATTAGTATTACCAGGAAAATAATGGAGTAAAATTCATTAAAACTTTGTTTATTAATTTTGCATTATTTAAAGACAATTAAACTATTACTTGACATAAAAAAATATATGTACCTCATTAAGTGCACATAATAAAACATCACACAAAATTTGATGCAGCTACATGTGTATGTTTGTTATCTATTAAGTTACAGTCATTTTTGTTACAGTGTATACATGTAGCTATTCATGAAATCTGTGTTTATGGTTTAGGGCACTAGCAGATAAACCCTGTCTAGGGCTAGAATCCAAAATGACCGCCAGGCCTTAAAAGAATTAAACAGAATTTCAGGCCCATATCCCACTTCTCCCAAGATTTGTCCGTTTACTTTATTCAATTTGCAAAAAAAAAAAAAAAAGTGGGTTCTGCTACACATGAGATGAATCCGAAAGTAATCTGAGTAGTGAGATGTTTGCACACTTCCTCTACAAACACTTCAGCAAGGTATTAGATGGCAATACAAAACAAACAAAATCACAGAAATCTTCAACTGGAGTGATGGGTGTGGATACCAAAACAGGAATTCCACAGTGGCAAACGCTATGGAGGAGAATGTGAAGATTGTTCAGAAATGTCTTGTTGCAGGTCATACTCAAATGGAATGTGACAGCATGCACTGCACAATTCAGAGAAAAAAATATTGTGTGACGTTTTCACACCTCGTGATTAAGTGGTCATCATGGCGAGTACACATACTTGGCCATTTCCCTATCAGGTTGATCAGGTCTACCATCAGAACTTCATGAAATCATCGAGTTCCTATGTCATCAACATTAGGCCTGGAAAGAAAGCAGTTTTACTGTGCATGACCTTAGAGCCTTGGAATACCAAAGTTCTGTGCAGATCGATTTTAAATTGAATTGTTTTGGATAACATGCAGTGGGAAGCTTTGCCAGAAAGGATTCAAATCCCAAATGAACACTTTGAATGGGTTTGA
Source organism: Dracogyra subfuscus (assembly GCA_016106625.1). Lineage (NCBI taxonomy): Eukaryota > Metazoa > Mollusca > Gastropoda > Neomphalida > Peltospiridae > Dracogyra > Dracogyra subfuscus. The sequence goes on from JAECMU010077791.1 coordinate 21,273, forward strand.
GTTTTCAGTACTCGTCAACCTACCTAACTAAGAAAGTTGAATTACCTGCAAGCCTTGAAATCTATCACACCTCCTTGTAGCATGCTTTTTTCGACAGCCTGTCTCATCTGTAGACATATATTATCTGTGGACATACGGAGTAAAAATGCCAAAGTCACAACATTTTGAAAATTATTTTTGCACAAGTCATCTACTAATGTATTGTAACAATGTATTGTAACGTTTAATAATTATTAATGTTGTTGTTTGACGATGAAGTTGCAATTATGGGCCTTTGCAGTTATTTGACGGACCGCAGATTTGTCCCTTGTGTTTTCAAAATCCTACATGGAATTTGGAGACCAAAGACGACAGCAAGAGTTATTGTGCAAGCAATAAATGGAAAGTGTTCCGATTTAAGAAGACAGTATATGAAAAGACTGCAACATTTTTAAGGAGCCTGACAGCAAACAAACACACTGACATTCCATTTCATTGCTTTATATACTTTTATATAATTTAATAAATAGATATGAACTATTAACTAACTGTTTGCTGTCAGAGTGAGTCATCTAATAAGGGGGTTTTGATTTATTATGTACGTGTCCCATCAGTGTATTTTATGACTGAAAGCCTGTTAAGGACATCTTATCAGAGTACGACTAAGGGTCATGAACAGGTTAGTACCATTATTTAATTGCATATCGTAGTATAAATAGGTTTATGATACTTTAATTTAACAGTCAGTATACAATTGTTAGGCAGTCAAGGGATCCACAATTCATATATACGGTGGCTGGGAAACGACATCACATCAAATTATTTATCTCGATCGATCAACTTTTTATCTCGATCGATCAAGTTACTATGTCGATCGATCGAGTTATTTATTTCGATCGATCGACTTACTATCTCGATTGATCGAGTTACTATGTCGATTGATCGAGTTATTTATTTCGATCGATCTAGTTAATATCTCGATCGATCAAGTTAATATCTCGATCGATCGAGTTACTAACTCAATCGATCGACTTACGAAATCGAGGCTGCCGCCCTCACTTCCGTTAACCTGTAGATACAATTTGTGGTTTGTCAGCAAGATGGTAGGTACAAAGTAGTCACTGACATGATATAGGGCCAACCTGTGGATATTAACCATTTATTAAACACCAGATAAGATATTTCTCATGCCATAACAAATACTCAGTGTCTAACTGGTTCAATATTGGCACACGCAGAGCATGCCTGTGGCTCAAATTATGTGGTTAATTTTGATGTCGTTTAGACTACGTTTGATACCATTGTGTGTTCATTGATATAATATTATGTTTTGATTGTCATAAAGCAATAGTGAAGGTACAAAATTCAATCAGATAATATGAAATACTGTTCAAAACATGTTACATTGTTGATACTGAATGTTTTATTACTAGCTACAACAAGTTTATTTTGTATTTGTCACGTTTCTAGCATTTTGTCGTGTTAGATAATGTAAAATACTAAAATCTAGGTTACGTGGTTCAGTTCATTTTACCAAAGTGGGTGCGTTGATAAGGATTGCATATTGTTTCTCACACATATATATAATCATCATTAGATAAAATAATCAAAGTTTACAGATTTAATTTTAAACATATTCAGTAGGGGAATTATAATTTATTGATGCTATGTCTCATGACATGATACATGAACATACACAAGTCTCGGATCACGTTGCAATGAATTTATGAAACTGAAAAAGCTTTTTTCCAGTGTTAAAGTATGAAAGACGGTCACACGCTAGTGTTTTGACAACAGTAACATATGATGTTTTCTTTGTCTTTATTTTGGGTGACTGGCTATAATCTTGAATTGGATACGAAAACAATTATAAATAGTATTCAGTTTTAGAGATTAAAGATACAAGCCCATAGCATGTAGCCTATAAATATGTGTGTGT